>VMDR010037904.1:0-10113 GCA_007922815.1 Macrotus californicus | reverse complement strand
GGCTCATAATATATAAAGATGCAAGTTGTGAAAACAACATAAAGAGTCAGAGATGGAGCTGTATAGAACAGAGTTTTTGTATACTATTAAGCTAAACTGATATTAATTGAAAAAAATAAATTGTTATAAAATGAAGAACTTATTTGTAGTCCCTAGAAAAACCACTAATAACTAAAACAATACAGAAAAGAAAATGAAAAAGGAATCAAAAGAATACAATAACAAAAAAAGTCAATTAAACACAAAAGAGCAATAATGGAAGAAATTGGGGGAGGGGAATATGATACACATAAAAGAACAGTAAGATGGCAGAACTAAATGCTTCCTTATCAGTAATTATTTTAAGTATAAATGGATTAAACTCTCCAAATAAAAAACAAAATTCAATGAACTTTAAAAGAATAAAATCATAACAAGATTTTTTTAAACATTTTATTGTTCTATTATAGTTGTCCCAATTGTCCCCCCGTTGCCCTCCTCTACCCAGTCCATCACCCACTCCCACAGTCCGTCCCCACACTGTTGTCCATGTCCATGGATCATTTATACATGTTCTTTAAATAGTCCCTTCCCCTTCTTTCCACCATTACCACCCTCGCCCTTCCCCTCTGGTCTGTCAGACTGTTCCATGTTTCCATGCCTCTGGTTCTATTGGGCTCCTTTGTCTTTGTTCATTAGGTTCCTCTTATAAGTGAGATCATATGGTAGTATCTTTCATTAAATGGCTTATTTCACTGAACATAATGCTCTCCAGTTCCATCTATGCTGTCTCGAAAAGTAGGAGATTCTTCTTTCTGCGGCATAGTATTCCATTGTGTAAATGTACCACAGTTTTTTGATCCATTCATTTACTGATGGGCACTTAGGCAGTTTCCAGCACTTGGCTACTGTAAATTGTGCTGCTATGAACATTGGGGTGCATAGGTTCTTTTGAATTGGTGTTTCAGAATTCTTAGAGTATGTCGCAGTCCCATCCCGCAGGACCGCATGTTGTTGTGGAATGCTTGTCCTAGTATCCCCCAACAAGTGAAGAACAAATTCACACGAACTAAAGGAATCTGGTGGAGAAAAAGGAATGTGTGGCCAATCTCTCAATGATCAAGAGAAAGGGGCCCTGACCCCTGCCTCAACAGGCTTTTATTGATATTCTAGGTAGATTACATCAAGGAGGGTCATCCTTTACTATGCACAGTTGCTTTAGGTGGTTACCATAATAAAAGAAAGAATGTCGCTTATCTCTTCAAGACAAAGGTCATTTGCAAATGTAAAGGGAAAAGAGGTTGAACTGGTTACACCCAAACTTGAGAGGTTTAGCATAGATTTTAGGAAGTTACTTTAAAGATATGCAGTAAACATTTGTTGCCTCAATTCAAGGTGAGTGAGTTTTTAGCAAAAGCAAGTCTCAAAGCGGCCTAGGTACAATGCAGGCCTGATTCCCCACGGGAGACCTATTCATGGATGTTCTCTGCACACTATGCGTGTCTGTCTGCATTCAGAACCAGAGCTGAGCCACAAGATCACATCACACATGGATAGGTTCCCTATAAGGGTATATTACCAGCAGTGGAATAGCTGGGTCAAAAGGCAGTTCTATTTTTAATTTTTTTAGGCAATTCCATGTTGTTTTCCACAATGGCTGCACCAGTCTGCATTCCCACCAACAATGCACTAGGTTTCTCTTTTCTCCACATCCTTGCCAAGACTTGTTTGTTGATTTGTTAATGATGGCCATTCTGACCGGTGTGAAGTGGTATCTCACTGTGGTTTTAATTTGCATGTGTTGTTGAGCATTCTTTCGTATGTCTATATGCTCTGTATGTCCCCCTTGGAGAAGTGTCTGTTCAGGTCCTTTGCCCATTTTTTAATTGGATTGTCTGTCTTTCTAGTGTTGACTTGTATGAGTTCTTTACATTTTTTAGAGATCAAACCCTTCTCCGATGTATCATTGGCAAATATGCTTTTGCATACAGTTGGATTCCTTTTCATTTTGCTGATGTTTTCTTTAGCTATGCAGAAGCTTTTCACTTTGATGTCGTCTCATTTGTTTATTTTTTCATTTATCTTCCTTGCCCTAGGAGATATATGGGCAAAAATATTGCTGTGTGGGATATCTGATATTTTACTACCTATGTTTTCCTCTAGGACTTTTATGGTGTCACAACTTATATTTAAGTCTTTTTCCATCTTGAGTTTCTTCTATTGTATGGTATAAGTTGGTGTTCTAATTTCATTTGTTTGCATATACCTGTCCAGATCTTCCAAAACCATTTATTGAAGAGGTTATTTTTACTCCATTTTATGTTCCTGCCCCCTTTGTCAAATTTAATTGACCATAGAGACACAGGTTTATTTCTGGGCTCCCTATTCTGTTCCATTGATCTGTGTCTATTCTTGTGCCACTACCAGACTGTTTTGATTACAGTGGCTTTGTAGTATAATTTGATATCATTGTGATCCCTCCTACTTTGTTCTTCTTTCTCAAGATGGCTGAGGCTATTCAGCATCATTTTTGGTTCCATATAAATTTTTGAAATATTTGTTCTAGAACTATGGAATATGCCATTGGTATTTTTATAGGGATTGCATGAATCTATACATTGCTTTGGGTCGTATGGATATCTTAATGACGTTAATTCTTCTAATCCATGAACACAGTGTATGCTTCCATTCATTTCTATCTTATTTAATTTCTTTCTTCAGTGTTCTATAGTTCTCCAAGTACAGGTTATTATCTCCTTGGTTAAGTTTATTCCTAGGTACTTTATTTTTCTTGTTGCTATAGTAAATGGGATTTTTTCCTAGTTCCTGTTTCTGACATTTCATTGTTCGTGTACAAAAATGCCTTCAACTTCTGAATATTGACTTCGTATCCTGCTATTTTGCCAAATTCATTTATTAGGTCGAAAAGTTTTTTGGGTGGAGACTATATGGTTTTCTATGCACACTATCATGTCATCTGCAAACAATGACAGTTTTACTTCCTCCTCTCCAATTTCCAAGTCTCTATGTGATTAAATTCTGCTCTGATCTTGATTACTTCCTTCCTTCTAATCACTTTGGGCTTTGTTGTTGTTCCTCTAGTTCTTGTAGATGTAGAACTAGGTTGTTTGAGATTTTTCTATCTTTTTTAGGAAGGCCTGTATTGCTATGACTTTCTTCTCACGAGTGCCTTCACTATGTCCCATAAGTTTTGGGCTGTTGTGTGTTCATTTTCATGTTTCTATAAACTTTTTTATTTTTCCCTTGATTTCATTGTTAACCCATTCATTATTTAATAGCATGTAAGTCAGTCTGCCTATATTTGAATGTTTTTGAGTTTTTTCATTGAAATTGGTTTCTAGTTTCAAGCCACTGTAGTCCGAGAAGATGCTTGATATGATTTCAATTTTCTTGAATTTATTGAGGCTTGTTTTGTGTCCTACCATGTGACCTATCTTTGAAAATTTTCCATATGCATTTGAAAACAATGTGTATTTTGCTTCTTTGGGGTGAAAGGTTCTGTATATATCAATTAAGTCCATTTGATGTAGAGTGTTGCTAATGCTACAATATCCTCCTTGATTCTTTGCTTGGAGATCTATCTATTGTCATGGTGTTCAAATTCCCTATAATGAGTATGTTGCTGTCAATATCTTTCTTGAAGTCCTCCAAGAATTTCCTTATATATTTAGGTACTCCTATGTTGGATGCATATATATGTTTACAAGGGTTGTATCTTCTTGATGGATTACTCCCCTAATTATTTTGTAGTGTCCTTCTTTGTCTATTTTCATGGCTTTTTCTTTTGTTGAAATCTATTTTTTATCATATAAGTGTTGCCACCCCAGCTTTTTTTTCATATCCATTTGCTTGGAATATTTTTTTCCACCTCTTCACTTTCAGCCTGTGTAGATCTTTTGTTCTGAGGGGGGTCTCTTATACATAACATATATGTGGGTCACATTTTCTTATCCATTTAGTTACCCTGTGTCTTTTGATTGGAGCATTTAATCCATTTACATTTAAGATTATTATTGATAGGTACATATTCATTGCCATTTTTTTACCCTTTCTACCTGTGTCCCTCTCTGTCTGTCTCTTTTTCTTCATCTTCTTAAAGCAGTTCCTTTGGCATCTCTTGCATTGCTGGTTTGGTGGAGATGTATTCTTTCAGCCTTTTTGTCTGGGAAACTTCTTATTTTTATCTTCCATTTTAAATGAGAGCCTTGCTGGGTAGGGTAGTCTTGGTTTAGGCCTTTGCTTTTCTCTACTTGGAATATTTCTTGCTATCCCCTTCTGGCTTGTAGTGTTTCTATTGAGAAATCAGCTGATAGCCTTATCATAGCGCCCTTTTATGTTACTAGCTATTTCTCCCTTGCTGCCTTTAAGATTCTCTGTCTTTAAATTTTGCCATTTTAATTATGATATGTCTTGGAGAGGGCCTCTTTGGGGTCATCTTGCTTGACTGGGACCCTCTGAGCTTCTTGACTTGTGTGACTTTTTCCTTAATCAAATTGGGGACATTTTCTGTCATTATTTTTTCAAACAGGTTTTCAATCCCTTGCTTTTCTTCTTCTCCTTCTGGTATCTCTATGATACAAATATTATTACATTTCATGTTGTCCTACAGGTCGCTTAAACCCTCTTCATTCTTTTTCAGTCTTATTTCATTTTGTTGCTCTGACTTGGAGGTTTTTTTCCTACCTTGTCCTCTAGCTCGCTGATTCAATTCTCTGCTTCATCTAGCCTGCTTTTAATTCCTTCTAATGTATTCTTCATTTCAGATGTTGTAGTCTTCATTTCCTCCTGGCTCTTACTGATAGCTACTATGTCCTTTTTCATGCTGGTGTACTTCCCAGTAAGTTCCTTTTTTTAGCTTCCATGGAGTTCCTTCTACTTCTCACTGAGCTCCTTATAACCATTATTTTGAACTCAATTGCTTGCCTCAGTTTCATTTAGCACTCTTTCTGGGGATTCCTCCTTTCCTTCTGATTGCGAGTTGTCTCTTTGTCTCTCCATTTTAGGTGACTCTTCTTGTTTGTTTCTGCATGCTAGATTGATCTGCTTTGACTCTCTGTCTTCATGGTGTGATCTTCTGTGGTAGGAGACCTGTAGGACTCAGTGGTGCATCCTCCTTAATTACCTGAACTTGATGTTCTTGGGCTGCCCTTTACACCATGTATGTGGGCTCTCTAGTTGTAGTTGGGTTTTGGTTGTTGTTGGGTCATTCTTTTGGAGGTCCTTCCCTCTGGCTGGCTGAGAGTCATATCATCCACCATATTTCCTATGTCGTTGTTCAAGTGCTGCCAGAACAAAACCAAACAACCCAGAAAACAAACCACACCCACAAAAATAACCACCATCCACAACCACACTATCAACAGCAAATGAGCAAATATTAAAGAGCTTGTGACTATTATAAGAAAGGAAATATGAATATGAGATGACTGAAAGAAAATGATTTTGAGAGGGTCAAGGTAGGAGAAATAATAAGAACAGGGAATAGAGACAAAGTGAAAAAAGAAAATAAAATTTACATTGTAAATAAAAATGGGAGAGAAGAAGGCAGAATGTAGTAAGAAATGGGTAAAGTACAGTGTTAGGTTTAAACAAAAATTTTTAAAAATATGTTGAAAAATAACAGGAAACAAATTGGAGAAAAAGATCCACCACAGCAATATCAACAACAAAGAAGCCAAGATTAATACAAGTGGAATGGGAATAAGAAGAAAAAAGGAATGAAAACCTTGTGAGATGTCTAGAGGAAAGAAAAGTGATTTTTGAGAGGATAAAGAGAGAAGGAATTCTAAGACTGAGGAATGAAAATCAGGCTAAGACAGGGTGAAATTAAAATTGAAAACAAAAAGAAAGGGCAGGAGAAAGGAAAAATGGAGTAGGAGAGGGTAACTTTAAAATTTGAGATCTGAAGTATAAAAATAGTGAAGATCTAGAAATAAAATTGAAGAAATGCAACAACCACCATATCAACAACCAACGAGCAAAGGCTGATAAAGGTGGAAAGAGAATAACGGTATTTTAAGAATGAGAAAAAGAATGTGAGATGACTAATGACAAGAAAAATAGTTTTGAGAGGCTGGACGAGGGAGAAATAGTAAGAGTGTGAAATAAAAACAAGTCATAGCAAAAGAAAAAATAAAACCTAAAACAAAAATAAGAAGAGGAAGGAAGAAAGTAAATGGAGTAAGAGAGGGAGGAACAAAATATGAGATTTGAAATAAACTAAAATATAAAAAGTAGTGAATTAATAGGTACAACCTTGAAGAAAAATAAATGAATGCTAAAAAACTATGCAGGAGAAGAAATTATGTAAATCATGAAGAAGACCACAGAAGAATTCATCTCAGTAGAATCCAGTGTTTACCACTGTCTTACCATTCTGGATCCGCTCCTGGTAATGTCAATATGGTGTCCTAGTCTGGCCCTAGGCAGCCTGTTCAAGACTACAAGTGATCCACCCTGGCTGATGTGGCTCGATGGATTCAACACCAGCCTACGAACCAAAGGGTCACTGGTTCGATTCCCAGTCAGGGCACATGCCTGGGTTGCTAGCCAGGTCCCCAGCAGGGGGCATGCGAGAGGCAACCACACATTGGTGTTTCTCTCCCTCTCTTTCTCCCTCCCTTTCCCTCTGTCTAAAAATAAATAAATAATTTTTTTAAAAAAAAAGACTACAAGTGATCCAGAGTCTGTGGCTGTCTCCTTCAGATTAGTCTGGTCCCCACTGTTCTGCCCTGCTAGCTTTCCATCAGCCCAAGGCCCAGGATGGTTCATTTAACGATGAAAGAAGCCTGTCAGTACCTTCTCCACCCACCTCCAGAAGATGACTCGGGTGGATCGGGGCAGGTGGAAACCCTGTGTCACCTCCAGGGGGCACTGTTTAGTGTTCTGGAAAAATGGTAGAAGTGCTTCCCCGCCCCCTTGCCACATATCTTGGTCTGTACCAGATTCTTTCCAATAATGTATGGTCTTTGGGGAATTGGCTGTCCGTTTCATGTAAGAAGCCAAACTGTGTAAAAGTGGTAGCTCTTTCCAGCTTGGAGCAGACAGCAAGTCTGTCTACTTGCCAAGGCTTGGCAGGATCCTGAACATCCCTTGTTGCCCCTGTCTCTAATCTCTCTGCTCTGCTAGTTTCAGCACATCAGGGCCCAAGGAACAATGTAACTCATAGTGTCTGGTAAAGGGCCCCTTCAGAGCTTTTTCTTCTTTCTCCTGTGGAAATGAGCCCAGCTGGGGGCTCCTGAGCCTGGCCTCATTGATTTGCAGAACCTATAAACCCTCAAGTGGGCACTGGGTCAACTGTCTGAGAGGGGACCTGCATGCATACAGCAACCCTCAAGCATTCAGCTCATGGCTATCCAGTCCCAGCCTGCCTCTCTCTCATTGGAGACTGGGCCTGAACTCTCCACTCTGTACAGTCCGCTGCTCACCAGTCATGCTGGGTTGGGTCCCACAGCCCCTTCATTGAGACTATATCCCTCTGAGCTCTTTGTTTGCAAAGCCAATGCGTGCATATGTGCATGCGAGCACCGAGTCCCTGCCAAATCTGGAGTCTCACCTCAGCTCCTCTTTTAAAAGAATGTCTGTATAGCCTTCATGCTGCAGCACCAAGCCCTGAGGGACCTGTTCTCTATGTGCTACTCCTCCCCCCAAAATAACTAAGTTTCTCTCAGTCAGGGCTAGCCACAGCCTATCAGAGCCTCTGACAGTTTTAGATAAAGTTAGGAAGAGTCCCACAGCGACACTATAACAACAGAGTGGTGGCAGGATACTCTACCCCTCCCTCCAGTGATTCTCAGCCTCAGGTGGGCCTGGTCCCACTGGGCTGCAGCCAGGACCTCCCCAGCCATCTCTCTCCACCACCAGGGCTCATGGGTCCTGAGCCCATCCATAGCCACCCTGAATCTGCGCATGCAGCCAGAAGTTCCAGGTTGGGCAGCCAAGGCAGCAGTTGATCTGCTAGTAGAGCCCAGGCCACCCGCTCCCTTGTGCCCTGCAGGCAGGCAGGCTCTTGCCCATTGACGCACACTCCCTGTACTCTCATCCACATATGCTCTTAGTCACACATGTTCTCACTCACTCTCCACTGGATTTTCGAATTGGTTGCTCTGTGGTTCAGCTGCAAGACCAGTTTGGTCGGGAAGCAAGTTGATGGGAGCTTCCACCTACTCTGTAGCCATCTTGGATCCCCCACAAGATATTTTCTTATGACCAAAAAGGAATGTACAGTTCTATAGATCTTCATTTAAAAAGATTTGAAATCAATAATCTAACTTTATATATTTTTTTAATTTTACATCTTAAGGAACAGAAGAAAAAAAAAAAACATGCTGAATCTAAAGCCAGCAAAAGGAAAAAATTATAAAGATTAGAAACCACTAAAATAAAGAATAGAAAAAAAAAAAACAACTCAACAAATTCAAAGCTTGGTTCTTTGAAAAATTTAACAGGATTGACAAATCTTGTTTTAGCTAGACTGACTTAAAAAAATAAAAATCAAGCCCTGGCTGGTGTGGCTCAGTGGATTGAGTGCTGGCCTGTGAACCAAAGGGTCACCAGTTCAATTCCCAGTCAGGGCACAAGCCTGGGTTGCAGGCCAGGTCCCCAGTAAGGGGTGTGTGAGAAGCAACCACACACTGATGATTCTCGCTCTCTCTTTCTCCCTTTCTTCTCCAATCTCTAAAAATAAATAAATAAAGTCTTTAAAAAAAAATAAATTGATTAATTAAACTCAAATTACTAAAATCAGAAGTGGAAGTGGGAATGTTACTACTGATCTTAAATAATAAATTCATAAAAATAATGCTATGAACAATTATGTGACAACCAATTAGATAACCTACATTAAATGGAAAAATTCCTAGAAACACACAAACCACCAAAAGTGACTCAAGAACAGAATATCAAACTTATTTATAACAAGAAATTGCATCAGTACGCAAAAGCCTCCCCGCCAAAAAAGCCAAGGACCAGATGGCTTCACTGTTGATTTCTATTAATCATTTAAAGAATTAATACTAATCCTTCATAATTCCTCCAAAATACTAACAGAAATATTTCCTATGTCATTCTGAGGCCATCATCACCCTACAGTCAAATAGATAAAGCAAGATCAAGAAAAGAAAACTAAAGACCAATATCCAGTATGTATATAGATGCACATATCCTAAAATACTAGCAAACTAGAACCAACTACAAATTAAAAGGGTATATCCCATGATCAAATGGGATTTATTCCAGTACTGAAAACAAAGGTGATTCAATATAGAAAAATTATTACACCACATTCACAGACTGAAGGAAAACAAAACAAAAATGATCACTTCAAATGACATCAAAAAGGTATTTGAAAAATCCAACAGCTTTTCATGATAAAAATGCTTAACCTATGAATAAAAGGGAACTTCTTTAGCATGATAAAAGACATTTATGAAAAACCAAAAGCCAAAATTATACTCAATGATTAAAGACTGAAAGCCTTTGCTCCAAAAGCAAGAACAATGCCCACTTTTTGCCACTTCTAATACATTATATTAGAAATTCTACCCTGATCAATTAGGAAAGAAAAAAAGAATAAAACACATTTAAATTGAAATAGAAGTAAAATTATCCCTACTTCCAGATGATATCATCTTATATACATAAACTCTAAGGAATTCACACATACAAACACACACAAAACTATTATAGCTAATAAGTTCAGGAAAGTTGCAGGATTAAAGATGAACAGTCAAAACTTAATTTTATTTCTGTACACTAGCAATGAACAATCTGAAAAGTAAATTAAGAAAATAATTCCACTTATGATATGATCTGAAAGAATAAAACTTCTAGGAATAAATTTAACCAAGGAAACTAAAGACTTGTGCACTTAAAACTACAAAATACTTCTAAAAGAAAATTTAAAAGATCTTAATAATTGAAAAGAGATCCAATGTTCATGGACTGGAAGACTCAATATCATTAAAAGGACAATACTAAAAGTCATCCACAGATTCAATGCAATCTCTATCAAAATTGCACCAGCCTTTTTTGTAGAAATGATTAACTAACTGACCCTCAAATTCAAATTCATATAGAATTGCAAGGGGCCCAGAATAAGGAAAACAATCTTGG
>VMDR010037903.1:0-10115 GCA_007922815.1 Macrotus californicus | reverse complement strand
CAAACATCATAATGGCAAGCTGTGGAAAACATTCCTTTGGATATTGAGCCTAAGAAAGATACCAGCTATCACCACTTCCACTCAACATTTTACTAGAAATCATAGTCAGTGAAATAAATCAAGAAAATGAAATAAATGTTGTAAAGATTATAAAGGAATAAATAAAACTATCTTATTTGTGAATGATATAACTGTGAATAGACAATGCTCAACACTGTACAGATAAATTGAGTTAATAATTAGCAAGTTTTTGGATATAAGAACAATAAAAATTAATTACACTCCTATATTGCAAGGATATCAAATAGCATAGTCCAATGTGGGTTGGCAGTGATAGAGGTTGGGACCTCTTCTTTACAAATTGCTTTGGGTTGCAGGCATCTTTCACCATAGGGTTCTACCACCTACAAGGCTTGTCTTCCTCTGCTTGCAGATGGGAAAGAGGCAGAAAGATTATCAGTGGGAGATTTTTATGGACCAGTCTTGGAACTGACCACATTCCATTAACTATAAGACTATGACATCTTACTATAAGAGAGGCTGGTAAATTTTACCTATCCGTTTGGCCAGGAGGGAAAGGAATTGAGTTTTTGATCTACATATAACAGTTTTTACTGTAACTACTATTTACAACTTCATTATTAGATATATTACCCGTGGATATTGGAGAAAACAAATAACTATTCCTGTAAGCTTAGAAGAAATAGAAACTTTACCCTAGATGATTGATTTCTAAATCAATTTTTCCATAGACTGGTTCCAGTTCTAACAGTTTTCATGAAGACGTGAATGAATTTGTGGACTAAGTTGCCTATTTAAGAAAGAAATGAAAGCTACTTCTGTGAGAGACAGTTACTGTATATAGATTTTGTTTGTTGGACATTTATTCCATAGTGGCAAAAACATCAGTGAACGTGTTATTGTGTGTTTTTTGTTTGTTTGTTTTTAATGGATTGAGACTGCATTTGCAGAATGAAGCCATATGCCAGCTATTCTTGCCTCTATCACTGAATGAATGAGCTTGTGAGAGTGTTTCCTGAGCTAATGAGGCAAACCTTTTCTGGGACTCAGCTGGAGAAGAAATCCTTATTATCATCCCTTCAAGAATGGGGAAAGCAGTGAGAATAACATTATCAAAATTTGCTAAAGCAACTACCATACTTATGGAGATAAATTTGTCAACAATTACCAGGAGAACAGTGAGAACAGTAAGAATGTAAAGTTGTCACTTTGTGATAGTAAGTAGAAAAATTCATGAGCAATTAGATGTAGCACGATGAAAGAGAGTCCAAATAAAGTTTGGAAGTAGGTGATATTTGTTTAATAAGATATTAGAGATTTTAGACCCATTATTTAATTTCTGAGTATAGTTTATTTTTCTCATAATTGAAATAAAGGTATTGGAATGGAAAAAATCTATGCAATCCTTTCTAGTTTTATCATTGCATGATTCTAGGTCAATGTTTCAGTGAATAAAGTGACTGGCAGAACAAAAATGACATAGAATATCAGTATTACTTATGAATACTCTGGTTTATTAAGGCTGTAGGATGGGGGGATGGTAACTTACTACACCTGCAAACTCTCTATTTGGAAATGAATTAGAATGTGACAGTTTTGAGAAGTCAGAGGTCAGGGCCACAGAACAGCTGAACAATATACTATAGAGAGGGGAAAAAAATCTCACCAAGGAGGGGGACTATGCAGAAGGAGCCCCAAAATCTGTGTACAGCTTCCCCTTAAGTTCTGAACCAACTTCTAAGCTGTACATGTACAGGGAGAGTCTCAAAGAAACCCAGCAGAAAATAGCAGCTGGGAATCAAAAGAGCTGATTAGAAATTTCAGCAATAATTAGGTACAGGGAAGTAATAGATTCAAGTTTGTGTCTCCCCAGACAAACACCTTGGTAAATCCCTTGGACTTAATATTAGGACCACAGAGGCTCTAGGAGTTATAGCCACACACACCAAAAGTAAAGCCTATGTTTTAGGAGTGAGTGTTACATCCCAACCAGCCCTAATAAAACCTCAAAAACAAAGGCTTGGAAGGATCAAATGATCTGCTGTTAGGCTACCTGCCTGTAAAACAAAATGAAGTATCAACTAAAACAAAACAACAAACAAAGGAATAAACAAAAAAAACCCACACAAAAATATTAACCCTTTTTGGAGGAATGTGCAACATTATCCAGATCCTGAATAACATTTTACTATAATATCAAGCAGCTGATGCAAATTTATGAGTCATGCCAGAGCAACATGGGAAAACACAAGCAAAAAACAGGTAACAGAAAAAACCCATGGTGGTACAATTATTGTAGGTATCAGATATAGTTAAAATAACTATGAGTAATATGTTTAAGGATATAGAGAAAAATGTGGACAAACAGATTAAAAATGGAAAATTTCAACAGAGATTTGGAATCCACAAAAAAGAATCAAATGAAAAAACAAACGAGATAGAAATAGATTCATAGATACAGAAAAAAGACTGACAGCTGTCAGAGGGGAGGGAAGTTAGGGGACTGGGTGAAAAAGGTGAAGGGATTAAGAAAAAAACCCGCAGAAACACAGACAACAGTATGGTGATCACCAGAAGGAAAGGGGGTGGGGGGTAAATGAGGGTAAAGGGGGGTAAGTGGTAAAGGAAGGAGACTTGACTTTGGGTGATGAACATACAATACAATATACAGATGATGTATTATAGACTTGTATGCCTGAAACTTAAATAATTTTATTAACCAATGTCACTCAATAAATTCAATAAAAAAAAGAGGTGAGAGATGAGTTGAAGAAGGAATCTTTAAGCAAAAAGGGACCCAAACTTAAATATTTGGAAAATTCTCAGCCTATCCATAGTGCAAAAAATGGTGACGGTGTTCTGAAGAGAATACTAATGGTGTGGCTGAACAGCCCTCTGATAGGGAGATGAATATAAGTATAAATTGTGGACCTAAGGAGCCATCTCATCAGAAGACAGAAACAGAGATGGGGTTTCACTATGAGAAATACTACCTGCTTAAAAAAAAGGAATCAAATGAAGAGAGGCTGCTAACATGGGTTATCCTTCAAAAAAAGGGAAAAATGTGATTCCAAGATCTAGAACTGCCTCTCTTACCACGGGTCCAGGGGGCAAGGCTGCTTCCTTCTTGGGTTCAGAGGGCAGGGCATTTGAACAGAGACAGGGTGGGGGGGGGTCCCTCGGCAGAGAGCTGAAGGGGTGGGGTGACCCACGGTGGCTCTGCAAGCAAGTGCATCCAACCAGAGAAGATGGTTCTCAGGCCTTAAGATCTAATGAAACTCCTTGCAGGTTTTAGACCTGCTTGGCCCTGGCACCCTTTCCTTCTTTCTTGTTTCTTCCTTTTGGAATGAGAATGTTCTGTTCCTTCCCACCATTGTATTTTGGAAGCATATAACTTGTCTGGTTTCATAGGCTTACAGTAGGAGAGGCATTTTGCCTTACCCAGGGTCTTACCTATATCTGATGTAGATGATATTTAGGTGAGACTTTGGACTGTAGACTTCAGTGTGATGTCATAGTGAGTTAAGACCTTTGGGACTGTTGGGATGGAGTACATGTATTTGTATGTGAGAAGGACATGGATGTTGGGGGGCTAAGGCTGAAGTGTTATGGACTGAATGTGTGTGTCCCTTACCTCAAATTTGTTTGTTGAAGCCTTAACTCCCTATGGGACTATAACTTGAGATTAGGCCTGTGGGGAGATGATAACAGTTAAATGAGGTCACAAGAGCAAGGCCCTAATCCACAGGTGGCAAACACAAGGCCTGAGGGCTGAATCTGGCACTCCACCTTGTTTTATCCGGCCTGGCACCTTGTTTCTACCTGGAGGCAGTGCTGAGCTCCTTGCCCCTAGTTAAGGAGTAGTTACATGTATACAGTCCTAACATTACATTTGGCCCTTTGAAGGCAAACTTGAAGCTGATGTGGCCCCTGGTGAAAATGAGTTTGACACCTCTGCCCTAATCCAACAGGGCTGGTGCCCATGTAAGATGAGGGAAAGACACGAGGTCTGTCTGCCTCATGTGAGAACAGAGGGAGAAGGCAGCCAGCCATCAGTGAGTCAAGAAGAAAGCTCTCACCAGAAACCAGATTAACCATCACCTTGATCTTGGACTTCCCAGCTTCCAGAACTATGACAAAATAAATTTCTGTTGTTTCAAAAAAAGGATCAGATGATTTTTTTTTCTAGAAGTGAAAAATTCAACATTTGCAATCAGGAGTTCATCTGATGGGTATAACAACAGACTGGGAACAGCAGGAGACCAGGTTAGTGGACCCAACCTAAGTGCACTTGTCTGTCCCCTTGTCCCCACACCAGCCTGTTTTCATAATATGCTTCATAGTGACCAAAAAATTTAGTTTAATCCCCAGTAGAATTTTTTTGTAGAAATTCACAAGCTAGTTCTAAAATAATTATGGGAATGGAAAAGACCACAGATAGGACAATCTTGGAAGTCACCTCTGCTAGACACTGTAACTTACTATTGCACACCCACAGTGGTTATTATTGCACAGTGTTGGTGCAAAGAGGTACACACACCTAGTGAACACTTGATTTATTCTAAAAGCAACACTTCAGAGGGGTGGTTAGAGGATGAGCTCTCCTTGGATGATCCTAGGCCAATTTGAAGTTCACATGGAAAACAATGAAGCTTGATCCTCACTGTTGCCATAGCAAGTTTAATACCACACGGGAGGCATACCTTAATGTGAAATATAAAATACAAAATCATTTAGAAGAAAATGTAGGCAATTATCACTTTGGGGTAGACATCAACCTTAAATAAGACACAGATTCACTAAAGCAAAAGACATTAAAAGTAAGAACTGTTCACCAAAAGGCACCATTAAATGAATCAAAGGTAAGTTGCAGACTGGGAAAATATATTTATGATATAAGCAGGCACAAAGGGGCTTACATCAGAATACATGAAGAACTCCTACGATCCCTAAGAAAAGGTAACCTAAAGGAGAAAATTGTTTAGACACGAACCAACACTTTTCTTCTTTATTTTTAATCCTCACCTGAGGACATTTTTTCATTGCTTTTAGAGAGAGAGGAAGGGGAGAGAGACAGAGATAGAGAGAAACAGACCAGCAACC
The DNA here is from genome assembly GCA_007922815.1 of Macrotus californicus. Lineage (NCBI taxonomy): Eukaryota > Metazoa > Chordata > Mammalia > Chiroptera > Phyllostomidae > Macrotus > Macrotus californicus. The sequence continues at coordinate 4,991 of VMDR010037903.1, read as the reverse complement.
TAGGCATGTGCTCAGCCTGGGGATTGAACCCGCAACCTTTCGGTTTGTGGGACAATGCTCCAACCAGCTGAGCCACACTGGCCAGGGAGAACCAACATACTTCAAAGAGGCTATCAAAAGGGCTAGCAAGCATCTGTGCTCAATCACATTTTTTTCTTTTAATTAGGGAAATGTGAATTAAAGCCACAGTACAGTACCATTATGTATCCACCAGAATGGTTAACATTTAAGACCCAAACTTCCAAATATTGATAATAATGTATAGCAAATGGAAGGTCCAGCACTGCAGATGGGAGAATAAATTGATAAATTCACATTGTATGAGTTTTTGGTTTTATACATATGGAACTAAATATGATCTATGATCTAGAGATTTCACTCCTAGGCTAGCTAAGGGTAATGGCAGTGAAGTACTATATAAGCACCAAGATGTAAGATTGGAAAGAAGACCACAATATGAGGATCAATCAGTCATTGTAAGCGACAGTTGAAACCCACTCAGTCCACATTGAGATCTTTAGTTGGTGTATACCTAACCAAGAGAATAAGCTGTTTGGTTCAGTTTGCTCAACCGAAGTGCCTGCTCCACTGATGAGTTAATTGTTCCATTATTACTCAGGTGTCTCCCCAGGTGTCAGTTTTCCAAACTCCATCTTGCTTGGTGATTGCACAGTCAAAGGCAATTTTATTGTCTAGAAATATTCTATCTCCTGAGTCTATGTTGATTTTTTTGTTTTTTGCCTCTAAAATTTGAACTGGTTTGTTATTTGGGACAAGTCTGTGTTATAGTCAAAGATTTACTGCAGATAATTTATTCTAATTGTGGTGGAAATCCTTATAGGAACAGACGTAATTTGACGTCTTGAATCCTCCTCGGTGATTACTTTGAATCCTCAGGCTGGCTAACCGTGTCAAAGTCCAGGCCACACTTTGATGTGTGTAAGCATGGGAAGACCCCCCTGATCACATTAGAATAATCTTAAGGGTGCACATTAAGCAGATACTGAGGCTGTTAGGAATTGCTATTAAATTTTAATGAGTTTCACCTTGGGGGTAATTAAACAGATAATTAATGTTTTTTGTATGTATAGATTTATAGGAAAATAATTGGACCACAGTTTGTATTATTAGTCCTGTGTCCCTTTTTTACACCTGACATTTTCTGAGTTTTTTTAAGACTCTGAAAAATACATAGAAGCAGCTAAATTGTTGAGACTTAGGTCCAATTAAGTCATATTGATGCATTTAGGTTAATTTTAATACTAAGATCTAGGGCCAGCTGATAAACTCAACAGTTGGAAAAATTGTCCAACATTATAACTGTCTGGGAATGGCAAATTAAGGACTTTAAAAAGTTTGAAGAAAGGAAGTCTGTATGGAGAAGGTCAAAAATGATTAGCCGTTTTAATAGTCTAGTACTCAAACCCAACAGGAAGAACAGGGTAATCATTCAGAAAAGAGACAAGTAATAAAATGTAAATTTAGGGGCCAGTTCATTTTCCTATCATGGATCTTAATCTAAAAGTCTTAGAAGGAATCTACACCCCATACCATCTTTATCATTTCTAAAGTTTTGGGTTAAATGTTGACTTCCAGAGGTCATTTGCCTTGTTGGTCTCTTAGTGAGCTGCTGTGTTAGACCTTGTAAGGTAAGTGGAGGCAGTCTGGCTTCTTCAACCAGGTGTCTGGGTAGCTAAGGGAAGTAGTGTTCCCATAGCCTTGGAGGGGCCTGATAACTAGTGTTCTCACAGCCTTGAGACTGGGTCCAATAAACTGTTCCCATAACATGAAGTGGGCTTGCACGCACAGAACTATGTTATGTTATGTGACGTTCTGGCATCTTGCTAGCTTTGTTCCCTTTAATACTTAAATAGGTAGAGACTCCTACTGGGAGCGATGATGATGAGAGACATGCAAGGGGACAGGTGCCATGATGGGTACCACATTGGGGAGCAGGGGCCACAACATGAGACATGCAGATAGACACGCAGCTTGCAGCATGCGTGGCTCGTCCACCCATGAATAAAGGCATGCCGGACATCCCAACAGCTCCATGAATATTTTTCCGTCTGCATGAATACCATGGATTGGCCTGGCCTTGAAGGGTGGCAACACAGACCTTAAGTCTACTTGTATTCCTGGTTGCAGGATTCCTGGCAAGTTTAAACAGGAAAACATGATTCCATGGATGTATATCCTGGAATTCAAGAGCAGTATTTACATTTATAAATACTCAATATGGTTCTTTCCTAAATGATTTTAAGTTTGCCCTTTATTGGTGTCTCTTCCAATAAATTCAGTCTCCTGGATATATGTCATGCAAGTATATATCTAGTGGTATCTCTTTTTGAAATGTAACTTGTACTTTCCAAGCATATGTCTGTGTATATAATATTAATTTTAATAATACTTGATATATTCATAATTTGAGAATGTAGGATCTGTCAATGAAGGATATATCCAAGACTCATACATTTTCTTTTTTAAAATTTTAATATATTTTATTGATTATGCTATTACAGTTGTCCCATTTTTTTCTCCCCTTTATTCTCCTCCACCTTGTACCCATACTCTCACCATCATTCTCCCACCCTAGTTCATGTCCATGGGTCATACATATATATAAGTTCTTTGGCTTCTCCATTTCCCACACTATTCTTAACCTTCCCCTGTCTATTTTGTACCTACCATTTATGCTTCTTATACCCTATACCTTTTTCTCCATTCTCTTCTCCCTCCCCCTCCCCCCTGATAACCCTCCATGTGATCTCCATTTCTGTGATTCTGTTCCTGTTCTAGTTGTTTGCTTAGTTTGTTTTTTTTAGGTTCACTTGTTGATAGTTGTGAGTTTGTTGTCATTTTACTGTTTGTATTTTTGATTTTCTTTTTCTTAGGTAAGTCCCTTTAACATTTCATATAATGAGGGCTTGGTGATGATGAACTCTTTGAACTTGACCTTATCTGGGAAGCACTTTATTTGCCCTTCCATTCTAAATGAAAGCTTGGCTGGATAGAGTAATTTTGGATGTAGATCCTTGCTTTTTATGACTTTGAATACTTCTTTCCAGTCCCTTCTTGCCTGCAAGGTTTCTTTTGAGAAATCTGATAGTTTAATGGAAACTCCTTTGTAGGTAACTGTCTTCTTTTCTCTTGCTGCTTTTAAGATTTTCTCCTTCTCTTTAATCTTGGGTAATGTAATTATAATGTGCCTTGGTGTGTCCTTCCTTGGGTCCAACTTTTTTGGGACTCTCTGAGTTTCCTGGACTTCCTGGAAGTCTATTTCCTTTGCCAGGTTAGGGAAGTTCTCCTTCATTATGTTTTCAAATAGGTTTTCAATTTCTTGCTCTTCCTCTTCTCCTTTTGGCACCCCTATGATTCAGATGTTGGAAGGTTTAAAGTTGTCCCGGAGGTTCCTAAGCCTCTCCTCATTTTTTTGAATTCTTTTTTATTCATTCTATTCTGGTTGAATGTTTATTTCTTTCTTCTGGTTCAAATCATTGATTTGAGTCCCAGTTTCCCTCCCTTCACTGTTGGTTCCCTGTACATTTTCTTTTATTTTACTCTTCATGGCCTTCACTTTTTCCTCTATTTTGTGACCATACTCAACCATTTCTATGAGCACCCTGATTACCAGGGTTTTGAACTCTGCATCTGATAGGTCTTCATCACTTATTTCTCTTTTTGGAGCTTTGATCTGTTCTTTCATTTGGGCTATATTTTTTTGTCTTGGCGCACCTGTTATGTAGTAAGGGTCGGAGCCTTAGGTGTTCACCAGGGCAGGGCAACCCATGTCAATGCCTTGTGACACTGTATGTGGGGGAGGGGTCCAAGAGGGAATAATGCTGCTTGTTCAGCTCCCCACAGGCTTTCAGTCACTTCCTCCTCTTCCCACAAGCAAATTGGGCCCCTTTGGTGCTAATTCCTGGGTTGGCGGGTTTGTGTACATTCTAGGACCCTGTGGGTCTCTCCAACAAACTCTCCTGTGAGGCTGGGAGTTTCTCTTGCCGCCTCAACTCCCACAGGTGTTTTCAGTCAGAGGCTTTGAGGCTTTATTTCCCTGCGCAGGAACCCTGGGTTGTGTGGTCTCTCTTGCTCCCCAGTTGTACCTCCTGGTTTATCTGCATGCAAATGTGGGACCACCAGCCGCTGCTTCACCTGTCCCAGTCCTCTAGCCACCACCTTGCTGTGAGTCCTCTTCACCCCGGCTGCCCATCTCTGCCCCTCCTACTGGTCTGGATGAATGTTTCTTCTTTAACTGCTAGGTTGTTGGACTTCCATACAGTTTGATTTCCTGGCTGTTCTGGTTACTTTTTGTTTTTTAAATTTGTTGTCCTTCTTTTGGTTGTGTGAGGAGGCAAAGTGTATCTACCTACGCTTCCATCTTGGCTGGAAGCCCCAGACTCATACATTTTCTTGCAACAAATTTATGAGAACTCATAAAAATTTATGAGAATTTTTAAATATAGGTTGCATATTATTAAGACTATGGGTAGAATTTAGACCAAGTAGATTAAACTTATCTGAAAATTTGGATTGTTTTGATTTAAAATATTATTATTCTTTCTTTCCAGAGCTTTGGGGCTGTTATTCTGTTCAAAATTGCTTAAATATTTTACTTATAAGGTAGATTTCTCTATTAGTAGGGGGTTTCCCCAGGTGATGAAAACAGAATTCGTAATCTTTTTGTAACAGAATATTGGCCAGTCTTATCAGACTTTTTAAAGCTATTACTAAACAGATTTAAAGTTTTGTGATTTTGGCAAGTGAATGAAACCCGTTTGTAAATGTTCATGTAGTGCAAGCAGTCACATAGTCCTAGAGGTCAGGGCTTTGATTCTTATATTTTCGATCTTCATATTTTTTCTTGGGTTATATCACTAGTAAGTAAGGCTTCTCTCCAGCTGGTGTTTGGTTGGTTATTCAGGACGATTTATCTACAATTTAGCTGTGATTCCAGATTGGTCCTGGAAGGAGATTAGTGTAGCTTTCAC
>VMDR010037902.1:0-10120 GCA_007922815.1 Macrotus californicus | reverse complement strand
ATAAATCTACTGCAAAAACAAGATCAAACATGACCTAAATTATAAAATTAGTACAGAGAAAGCCCTATTAAAGCATGAAAGTTCACATCTGTTTAGAATACATATTAATATTTCTAATTACATACACGATTTTTTAGCTCAAACGTGATAAAAGTATGGCTGATAAAAATAACATCAATAGATAACCCTATTGCCTTCCCCTTTCAGAAATGAACGGAATTGGAATAAAGCAACAGATGGATTTCAGAATACAGTTTTCAGGGAGAACGATAGAGATACACATTTAAAATTTAGAGATTTCTTAACCCGTTTAGTCTAAATTTTCTCACTTACAAAATAAAAGTTTTGGATTGCACTGCCAATGTTCTCTCCTTTTAAGAAACTTTATGATGCTCATTGATCCGACTTTTCATGCAATTGAATTTCAATACCCACGGTTTTGGAGCTATCATCTTTGTTATTTCGAGCAAGTTTCTAAGGAAAACCCTTAATAGAAAAATCAGGTAACTACAAGGTACACTGGAAAATATACGAGATTTCGAATCTTGCTACCATTTGCTCTGTGTCCCTGTCTTTGTGTGAGGTCTCTCCAAGCCTTCCTTTCCCCGTCTATATAAAGAGAACAGCTATAATCGCTTTATAGGGTATCAGTATTAATTAATTTACTACTGGGTAGACAGTTGCCCTCAGCCAGCATTAGTTTCTTCCTTGCTCTTCCTGAATCAGGTATTTTGCAAGTTGATTTAAAAAAACAAAACAAAAAACGGTTCTTTAAATGTGCTAGGTTTATCAATAAAATTCCTTCTACTTCTGGACTCCTAAATAGTTCTCATACTCCTCTTTTAAATACTCAGTTACTTTCTTCAGATTTGCTGGAAACGCTTCGCGGACTTCTGCTGCCCTGGAGATGAGGGCCCAGACTCCACCGGGTTCGAGTCCCCGCCCCCGCCTCAGGCCCCGCCTGGCCACGCCCCCTCCTCTCTCCAATGGGCCACGCTGGCCGCGCCTCCGCCCGCCGGATCCTCCCTCGGCTCGCACCTCAAAGGTCACCCCCACGGAGAAACCCGAGCTCTACCGCCCCGTGCTCCACAGGAACTGGTTTGCAAACCCCTTTCACAAAGCTTCCCACGCTGTCACTATTTCACGTCGGTTCTCCCACTGGGCCGCACCTTCCGCTGGGGCAGGACCCCCGTCTCGCTCGCCACCACCCCCACACGTTGAGCGGTGTCCACAGAACAGCAGGCGCTCCAGGCTTGCTGCACTGAACTTTAACACCGAGTAGGTCTTCAGTGTTGAATTGTAGTGTTGCTTGCATGATAAATGCATGTTTACCAAGAGGGCAGGAGGATTCTAAGCAGGGTGACTTCATTCAGGTGCAGAAAAATGTGCGCGAGCGGGGCGACGAGGCCACCGTCGCCAGTTCTCTCTCCGGTAGTTATCTGCAGTGACAGCGACGCGACTCAAGCGCGGGCAGGCTGGCTGTCACGGCGGGCGCCGGCCACGAACGTGGCTCAGGGGACTGCTCGCAGATCCGGGTGCGGCTGGGGCTCTGAAGAGGCTGGACGAGGCCCCACCCACGGGATCCCTCCTCCGTTCTCTGCCCCGGCTCCTGCGGGGAGGGCCTGGGCGCGGCCTTGAGGGGACAGCGCCGGCCCAACCCGGGGGCTTTGGCTCCTTGCACTGCCCCCAGGACAGAGGGAGAGGGGCTAGGCCGCGCGCGGGTGCAGGGTCAGCTCCCACGACCCAAGAACGAAGTCAGAGACAAGAGGTGCACCGTGGTGCGAAGTACTCCGCCCCCAACTTCGTTTGTTTCCCCACACCGGCCCCTCTCCAGGTCCACATGTCACTTCAGCAACGGGACATTTTCACCTACACGTCCTGATCTCTTTCTGAGAGCCTCTTCGATGGTTTATCTGGCACGAAAGACGCCAGAAGTCTAACTACCCTCACTTGTCGTGTTTTCCTCGAAGGGAACCACAGCAGCTCCGAGCGACCACGCCAGCGACGGGCCACCACGAGCCGCACGCCCCGCCGCGCACTGACCACCGGGTGGGGCGCCGAGGGCACGGCACTTCTGAGTGACCACAGCCTCTCTGCGCCCCACAGCGCCGTGTCTCCGCCAATCTGCCTGCCGTGTCACTGCTCTTCCAACCCGTCCTCACTGTTGCTGAGCACGAACCGAACTTCTGTCCCGCTGAAGTCCACAGGCCAGGAGCTGACAGCTGCCCTTCTCCCAGTCCCAGGCCCTGGGACCAACGAAATGGAGAGAAGCCCCATTGGAACTGCCTACTGTGCTTCCCAGCCTTCCCTGTATTTTCCTAGGTATTTCCAAACTGGTGAGAAAATGCAATAAACAATTTAAGTTCAATAAAATATATTCAACTGAATTCACACTAAATATCTGAAACAAAGTACTATGTTACAAAATTCATTTTATACTCCAAATATTAATTTTTAAAGTACTTTTATGCTTGTCTTTAAAAATAAAATAAATTCAATTGATTTCTCTTCTTCTGGCCCGTGACTGATTTATGAGCCAGTGGCGTGAATAAAAGACTATCTAATTCTGCTCCAGAGCATTTTTGAAGAATTTTTTTACATAAGGAAAAAGATAGCGCCCTGAATTCTGTCATTCAAATTTCCTTTGGAACAGATACAGGTACTTGAAATTCTTCCGGTTATTTTCTTTCTCCTGAAGAAACGTCTCACGCTCTTCCCGTTCCTTTCTGGAGGGCAGAGTGCCCTGGCTGCCGGGAATCTTTCCTGCTGACAGGTAAGCCTCCTCTTCAATGAAGGGCAGTTTCAAACAGTGGGGTAAGTGCAGGTCTAGGGCTCAGAAACTTCAGTGTTCCCACCCGGAAAACGTCCCCAAGGTCTTCCCCAGCGCTGACGTTCTGAGACACTCATGAGTGCATTCTACAAACATGACAGAAACCTTTTGTCCAATCAAAACATGCATTTGCTTTACCTTTCAAGTGGTTATTTGAATTTTGACAAATACTAAATTCAGGGCAGTATTTCCCTTTATATAAACCAGTTAGTTTGTATTAATAATTCAGCACTTACCTAAAAGGATCATGGGCATCCACGTCCACACGAAGGCCATTTATGTACAGACAAGCATCACCGGGGTGGATTTCAAATCTGTTGACAAGATCCTTGAAATAGAGCAGAACAACAGCTGACAGAGTCACATAACGATAGCGACCTATGTCATAGTCTGCAGTTTTATAGTCAGACGGCCAGTATTTCAGGCTTTGCCAGGCACATCATCTCCGACACAAACACTCGACTCTGCCCTCGCAGCATGAAAGCCACCAAGGACAACATAACCACATCGGCATGATGATATTCCAGTAAGGCTTCTATTTGTAAACCCAGGTGGCAGGCCAGATCTGACTTGCAGGTGGGTTGCAGTTTGCCCACCCTGATCTAGTGATGGGCATCTGGTGACAGATTAGAGACACAAATACCTGGATATTTTGATTTTGCAATGTGATATTAAAGTTCTAATGCTACAATGATGACCTACCTCCTACATTTTATACTACGTGTGTGTGTCCACACTCACTGAGCATTCAATAGCCTACACATGCCTATTCTGTAACATCCTGGGACTCGAAACTTTGGTGTATGTGTAAACATTTGGAGATCACTCTAAATTCATAAAGATTTCTGTTAAAGCAGTGTTCCCTGTCTTTTCATTCAGTAACTATTACTCAAGTGCCTACTGTGTGCTGGAAGCAACTGCAGACACTAGGGCAGCAATAACAGCAAAAAAGGCGCTGTCCTCCCCAGCATGGCGCGGTAAGACAGCGGCGAGGGAGTCAGTCTACTGGGACTCAGGCTACTTACTGGTGCTGAAGTCGGGCAAACTCACTTAGCTTCCACAGGTCTCAGTTTTCTCATCTGTAAGATGGAGTGCTGGTATCTAGCTCACTGGTTTGTTATAAAGTTTAAATACACTGTATACCTGTGTCTAGTCAAATTTATAGTACTCACAAATAAAGCCTTTATTATTACTATTATCAGTGTAGGTAAATTGGTTTAGGAGAAAAACAATTTTAAAACAGTGCATTTTAAAGTGATCACATGATAAGTGACCTAACAGAGATTTTTATGAATTATTCCAGAAAGACAGATGAAGAAACTAACTTGAGATTTGGAGAAAACCTGACAGAGGTAAGTGCTTCTGTATGACTGTCACTCACCATAACAGGTGAGGCACATACACAGGAGGGAAACAGGGAATCCAATCTGCGACACGACAGAAAATACTTCCACTGGACTTCCACAGAACACTGGCAAGAGACTAAAGCCTAACCTTCGAAGGCCCACGGGTAAAATCCTGGTTTGTCTTCAGCTTTCTCTCAGCTCTCCCCGCACTTCCTTCGGTGTAGGCCACTCAATCCTAAGCGGGAGGCACCTCAAGCACACAATGTCCTCTGAAGTGCTAACTCCCACAGCAACTTTTAAGCCAAGCATAGTGCTTTGAACAAAGATGCTCAAAAAGGGTAATAAACCGAACTTAATTGCTGAAACACCGTCAGTCCACTGGAGACTAATACCAATTCTTCCTTCTTCCCCCAGAGAGGTGGCCTTAAAGCCTGGTAAATTACCCTGATTTCAGGCAGCGTTACCCAAATCAAGGGTCAGAAGCCAGTCTGCAGCCCTATGGTGAACCAGACATCCCGACACCCTCCTTCTACAAGGAAACTCAAAAAGTGCTAGATTAAAATATGTTCTCTAAATGAATGGTTAGCTTTTAAAAGGAAAGGTTTCTCCTAAGGGCAGAGAAGTGGTAGAAATACAAGTCCAAGGACACAAACAATTCCAGGTCCAAAGCCTGGGTTTTTAAGGGCTAGTCTCAAAAGGACAGGAAGCAAAGCCTTGGGCTCATGCTGGCAGGGAAGAGGGTGAGAGACAGTCTTGTGTGAAGGCCTGCAGAATGGCTCCCTCACAAGAAAGGTGACCTAGAAAACAAAATGCCCTGCAGAATCGGCACAGAAACTCGTTGATCTCACCTGGGTTGAGAGGAACAAGTCTTCCACAAGAATTCATTGCCTCTGGTTCATCGTCACAGGGATTTGAGGCTAGATTTCACACTATTTTTAAGGTCCAAAAAATATGCACAGACTTTTTATTTACTGTGGAATTAAGTTGGGAGTGCTCTTAGCCTTTGAGCAGAAACAAATATAAACCCCTATGGAGAACTAGGACTTCATTCAAAAAAAAAAGGGGGAACAAGGTATTGTCACATCCCTTTAACAACCAGTGGAACTGGGCCACTATCTGAAGCTAAACATTTCCTCAGATGCCTGGCTGAGGTTAGAATGGTAACTTGGTTTATAAACGGGCCTGGAGGTTCCTAAACTGAAACTAGATGCACTCTGAATTTAAAATCTGAAGCCAAATCAGATATAAATCTAAATACAGAGGAAAATTTTTTTTTCCAGGATGTGAACAAAAAAGATTCTAAAGGAATATGTTACAGGGGAACTTTTAGAGAGGTTATTCTGATCAAGGGACTTCTTCTAGAACTGTAAAATTCTCATATATTCTAAGTAATTAGTTGAAATAATTAGGAAAGGTGTGATCTTTTTGGATTAGTCTAACCCTTTATTTAGCTTTTACATTTCAGTATCTCACCTGTTTTTCATGTAACTATGCAATTAAAATGATGTTTCACACTGCTGAAGCAAAATTAAGAAGTTACCAGACTACCTGACCATATTACCCATTTCTTTCTTCCTAATGAAAAAACAGCATGGAACATAATATAACAGTAAACGGTAAGACACACACACACTGGCTTAAAATCACCAAGAGCAGCTTCTGGCTGATCTCTGAGCAAAATAAGAAGTGTTAACTGAACGGAGAAGTGTGCTGTTGTTCTCTGGAGTTAACACTGTGGTCTCCCGAGGAAGCCACACCCAAATTCACTTGCACAACTTCAGCGCAGTCGGAGTTTCTGAGTAGCCTTTGCACGAGTCCCCGGTTACAACAATATAAAGCCCCACACAAAGAATCCTCACGCTCATTCCAGGACCTTCTCCTGCCCTGTCCTCCAGCCCCTCTCATGGCCCATTGAGGTAACTGTTCTACACTCTCCCCCTGTTTTTGTTCATCCTCTGGTGTCCCTTTATGCAAATACTAACACCTACACACACGTATCTCTTGTTGCCTGCTTTCTCACACACGCAAAGATAAACTTTCCAACAGAACGCACCGTCAAACTTTGACTATTGTAAGCCTGGTGTCTGTATAACTTTGACCTGTATTTCTCCCACTGTGAGTGAAGACAGATCATCTTCCTACATATTCAAAGTCTACTATGATTACTTTGTGTGTTTACCTTTTGTTTACATGCATCACGGCAGTTACACTTTGCACAAATTGCACTCTTGCTGTGCAGAGACAAGATGTAATGGTGACACGCCCCCGGGGTGTTCACGTGCTCACTCTACATGTGCTGAGTGATACTGCAAGGGGCTTCCCAAGACTTTCTGACCTTCCGGTCACTACCACCCTCTACTCCAGTTTGTTCAGTTACCACCCACATGCCCCCTGCGATAGGAGGTAACATGAACTTCTAGTCCAAACACATTTTCCCCAGATTAAGGACATGAAAGCCACTATCAGCACCCTTATCTTTAGTCAGTGTGCCCTGAAAGAGGAAGCCAAATAGATGACAACATAGGGTTGTGATTATTTAGCTTACTGATTAAAGACTTCCTTACCAAGGTACAGAACCAGGATTGAAGGCTTTAGTGGGATGCATGTGGTTGATACCATCTTCCTGCCTCCTTCTACTTTGCATTCATATCAGAAGCCTGGAGCTGTGGCGGCAGTTTGGCGACCATAATAGGAAAAACCATGCCTGTGGCCACCTATTTAAGAGTTCTTTTTATGTGAGAAAAATAAACCACTTTTGGCGGCCCTGTGCATCTGGTATTGTGTTACTTAAAACCAAACGAGTCCTATGCCATAAAGCAAGACAATGTTCTAAGCACCTCACAAGTATTAACACAGTTAGGGTCACTTGGGGTCTTCAGGTAATTTAAGAAACCATTTGGCAGAATCTTACCAAACTACCAGTCACTTGTGCCCCGCATGCTATAGGATTCTAGTAATGTTCCAATGGTCTAAACTTGACTTGTTCCTCAAGTTTTTAAGCAAAACTAATTATGAGAAACAATAATTAATTCAGAGCCTTCATTCTTTATCCTGTGAAGAAAGCCAGACTACATGAGCGAAAGGTTTGGAGTACAGGGTGAATGAGGAGGTACATAAAATACATGGCAGGAAAGACTGGTTAGAATCACACACTGTATGTAGACAGTACAAAAATGGAAAAACTGGAACTGTTTTAATAATCAAAACCACAAATGAACATTTTCTTTTTTGTATGAAAATTAAAGACCCAAAGTCTGAAACAATGATAGGAGTATAGTAAATTCTTTTAAAAAGGAATTCAAACAAACCTGTTGATTTTTCTGTATTTCCTTCTTCATATGTTTATTTACAGCAATTTTGGTCAGAGACCTGGGAAAATAAATATTAGTATAACTCATTCCTCCTTAAATGTTCAGGACTAATCTATAACTCAAGGTAATAGTTTGTATAAGAAATGAACAACTCGAAAAGCTGCATGACATGGCCATGCAGCCTCGTGAGAAGGGGCGCAGTGGCCGTCACATGACGAGCGCACTGGATGGAGGTGGCACAGAGACTGCCGGGAGCCCCCAGGCACTGACTGTGTGCATTAAGTATGGTCACATCCTGCTTACTACTCGACACTTATTTTTCAAAAATACTTGATGAAAAATGCTATTTTATGTTGTTTTTCCCAGAGAAATTTTGCACAAAACTATCAATGCCATCTTATGCGTCCATGCAAACAGGTGATTTTAACCTGGGGTCTTCCTCAGAGAACGTAAGTTGTAAGAAACCGACAATACTGATCTCACATATTCAATCTTGAAGAGCTTATAACAGCCTTATAAAGAAACTTTTTAAATTAAGTCTGTTATTTGACTTAACTCCGAAGAATGCTTAGCTATATAGCTGTTAATTTTAAGTATAGAAGAAAATGATATGAAGATTAAAAGATTGTAAATGCAAAGTTCTGCTTTAAGTAAAACTCAGGTAGAAAGGGGTTATGTGGAAACAACCCACAGTGCCCTGGCTGGTGTGGCTCAGTTGGTTGGAGCATTGTCCCGTGGACCAAAAGGTCGTGGGTTCGATGCCTAGTCAGGGCACGGGACTGGGTTGCAGGTTTGGTCCCCAATCAGGGCGCACAGGGAAGGCAACTGATTGATGTTTCTTACCCTCTCTCTCCTTCCTTTCCTCAGGTGACAATAAAGGAAAAACACATACACACAGTGCATGTTATCTCCCAAAATTTGGCAGAATTTGGGACAAATTAGATAATGCAGATTTTTCATTCATTTAGCAAATATTCCATTTAAACAAACATTTACTGATTGCCCACCAAGTGTTTCAGAGAGATGCTCGAGCTTACAATTTAGCCATTAAGCAGCATCGGCACAGTCTGCCAAGTGTTCTTTGTGTTCTTTGATGACCAGCCACAAGCCAGAGTCCGGCACCAAGCCTTCAGCGGTGCCCTCTGACCTACTATCGCAAAGCCAGTCAGCTACCTTCTTAAAACCAAAATTATTTTACTCCACTTGTATTTGATCGCGCACTTTCAAAAGCTGCTGTTAATTAAGAGCAACATGGCTATAATATTTATACACACACATATACATTTCATGTTTCACAATGTACTGACTTCTCCAATTCTTGACTGTTTAAACTAAATGTGAAGGTTGCATCAATATACTCATTCTTAAGCTGTAAATAAGGAGACAACCTACTTTCGGGGTACCATGGAAAAGTTCTTGGTATCTGTGGCCAACTATGTACTATTTATCCATCTTACCAAGGTAAGAAATACCTAGATGAAACCCAGTAAACTGCGCTGCGGAGAAGTGCCCCAAGCGGTGCCTGAGACAAACAGGCCTACCGATCCCCTAGGGTGTGGAAAGAGGGGCTGCGAGCAGAAGGTTGCCCGCCAGTGCCTCTCAATGAAACACTACCGCTGCCCTTGCCCCATGCTGCCTGCATGAGAAGGAAGCTAGCTTATTTTATATTTTACTGGTTGGTTATAATTCTATATTCTGTCATTCCTAATCCAAATACAAGTGCATCAAAGTCTTGTAATCTTGTCAACTGTTACAATACATGGTAACCTGAATTGTACGTATTGGTTACTTTTAGATATGCCGATGTATTATCTGTTGAACTGGGAGATGTGTTAAAGGTAACGTCAGTGCTTCTGGAAGCAGTTCAAGTAGACAGCCTGTTGGCAAACAGTATTCCACAAGGTAACCCATACAATTAGGAAATTACTAATTATTTGGAATTTAAAAGGACAAGAAGAAGACTTGGTTATACTTTGGGCATAGATCTATTTAAAGTAATACTTTTTATCATCCTTTGTGTTGAACAGAAAAAAATTACATTTTTATTTATTGCTTAAACAAGTTTTTTCTTGGATTATCATGTCTCCCTGTTTATATTTAAATAATATATTTTAATGAATTACTTTTTCCTTTCCATTTGCCTTTAATTCAAGAGTTCTATTTTGTAGTATGCATACATATGTGTGCAAACCAATATTCTACTCTAGTAAAAAGCCAACATGCATGATGAAGAAAGGCCCTGATTTCATAAGCTCTGTATACACTAGAAGTAATTGATATCATTACGTTAAGTGAAATAGGCTATTTTCATAAAATGTATTTAATGGAAAGAGTCCTGGCTCTAACCAAACTAATAAACTTTATTATACCTGGCTTTTATGGGGAAGTTCTGCGAAATGTCTTTCATTAATTTTAAGGCATCATAAACTGGAGCGGCCATTATTTGAGAAGCTGCTTGAAAACTAAGATCTGGAAGGAAAAAAATATCATTAAAAAATCTAGCATAATGTCACACATTTATAAACATTTCCATGTAATTTATTTATTCAACCCTTCTGGCCATGTAATCTTATATAGACATGTTAACACTCACATATTTAGCATTTTTCAAAAACTTTAAATGGAAACATAGC
>VMDR010037901.1:0-10114 GCA_007922815.1 Macrotus californicus | reverse complement strand
AGTCCTCTTCGCCCGTCTCGCCCCTCCTACCGGTCTGGATGAAAGTTTCTCCTTTAGTTCCTTGGTTGTCGGACTTCCATACAGTTCGATTTTCTGTCAGTTCTGGTTGTTTTTTGTTTTAAAATTTGTTGTTGTCCTTCTTTTGGTTGTACGAGGAGGCACAGTGTGTCTACCTATGCCTCCATCTTGGCTCCTCCAGTCCTGTAGGTATTCTTATATATTTGTTATGTTTATAATTTAGAATGAATGTTGTGTCAAATCCCCCCCAAACTTGTGAAATATGAGGGCTCTTTGCCAGATACATAAATCTGTTTTCTTTCTAATACAGTTTGTGATTGGCATATTTAATTTGATATATTGCAAGTTATTTTCTTCTGCTTTAGGTATCAAATTAAGATAGTTTTGCCATAGAATCCTACTGTGAATTTGGCCAAACTCAATGCTCATGGCTTAGATGGATATGGTTGAGCATTTTTTTAATTCACTTGATAAAACAGAACTTTCTGTTTAAATTTAGACTTCTACAAATGTTAGTATTTCCAAGCCTGCTGTTTTCTTTTTAAATTCACTTTCCAGCTGTACATTATTTTGTGTTGGAGATGGAGCTTATAAACAGCAAAAAGCTTGATTTTGCTTTACTATTCATTTCACGAGGCTTTGTCCAGTGGGATGACGTGGTTGCTTCTCTTTAATTCTCTTTATTATGCTTTTTTATATGCTTGTTTTTCTTTGTTCTAAGTTGCCATCTTGAAATTACTTTTCTAGTTTCTCTGAAGTCATACATTTAAAAATGGTTTTCCAAAAACATTTTAACCTCCATCAATAAAAAGAATGTTTTTCCCTTTTTCCAGTTTTACTTCCTTCCCACCCTTTTGTCCAAAATTCCTCATATTTTAAAAAAATATCAGCACATTTATTTTCAGATCCTTTTTATCATCATGCCGTTTCACTTGGAAGGATCTTAGCTAGCAAATGCCAACAAGCCCTTGGATAATTCTATTTTGCTGGCTATCCAGCTTGTTAGTCTTCTTTACGCCACATCTTCCTCTTTCCTTCCCTCTTTATGCCGAATCATTTTCCTTTTGTCTTCCATGAATAACTTTTCCTTCCAGAAAGCATACTTTGATTGTTTTTATGTGTAAAAATATATTTCATTTTTCCTCTCATGTGAACACTTTTTGGCCAAGTTTATAGTTCTTGGGTAATAATCTTCTTAAAAAAATGTTTGAACATTGCTCAATTGTCTCTAACACTGAGTGTCGCAGGAATGATGAACGACATCAGCCTGACACATCATCACGGTGCCTGATTTCATCTCTGCCTTCTTGATAGAAATCAAGAGTCTCTATCTTAATATCTTTCTTTCTTTCTTTTAAATGTCTCACAGATTTGAGAAGAATGAATGTTCCCTAATGGTTGAATGTAAAATTCTGTATGTTTTTATTAGATACAGCATATTAATTACGTTATAAAAATCTTTGCTATTTTACTGTTTTCTGGTTTTCCTGTCAATAATTGAGAAAGACAAACTGAGATCTACTTTGAGGCTACATTTGTCATTTTTTCCTTGGGGGGGGGGTCTATGAATTTTTGCTTTATGTATTCTGAGGCTATTTTATTGGGAGTATTCCTGTTTAAAATGATCTTCCTAGTGAGTTAAATCTATCATCATGTAGTGGCCCTGTTAATCAATAATGCTTTTTAACCTAAATGTTTTAGAATTTCATATTAATACAATGCAATTGAATATTTGTTTACCATTTCTCCTCAGGACTGACTCAGTGAGTCTTTCTGATGTAAACCTCAATCAGCTCAGAGGAATTTAATTTTGTTATGTCATGTGCTCTCTAGTCCCTCTGGAAGACCCTATTGCATAGATGTTGGATTATCCCCATCTATCATTCACCTTACTGACCGTCTCCCTTACCATTTACATTAGTTTTCATTTTTGCTCTAAATTCTGCCATAAGTTCCACTAGAATGAAAGCTCCATGAAATCAGCTTGAAATGTTGCTTCATTTGTCCTGAGTGTCTGAACGTAAGTCAGAAGGGACAACAGAGGAAGCACTTAAAGTAACATTTATTGAATAGATGAGTGAATTATTGGTGTGCTTGCTCTAATTGATTTTCAGCAGTCCAGTGTTTATTTGACAATTTCTGGCCTCCATTATTTATGTTTTAATTGTATAAGTCATCTTTTCCCCCCCATAGAAACTCACTTTTATTCTGATTCCTCCTTTTCCCATAGCACCCTTCATTCGTCTTGTGTGTCCCTATAGTCTACTAAGTCACACTGAAAATGCACAATGTGGTTTTTTAAAAAGTTTTTCCTGGTTTTTGCTGTTGACTCTATTTCTCTGAGAGGAGGAGCTTTGGCAAGATGCTGGAATATCTTTCAGAACTTGAATTTGCCACTTTTTGGTGTCCCCAGTATGGCTCAACCTGACCAGCGACTGACTGGAGGAATCTGAGAATGAGCTTTTCTCTGGGTCTGGTTAGTAGGTGGAGATTATAGAATCCATGCAGTGTGGATCTGCCATCAGGGGTTTGTAACAGCACTAAACTGTCCTGCTACACTGAAGACACTTGCAGGCTTGCGCCGGGTGAAGAAGAACAGAGTTAAAGACAAAACGATGCAAACATATAAAGCTTTTTGGGTCACAAGACTTCTTAATGAAACTGAGAACTTAATGCCAGGATAGGGTGTGCAGACACACCTCCACTCTTCAGAGACAGAGCACCTGAAAAAGAGGTACTGGTGGGACTCTCTAAAGCTTTCAAGTCCTGACTCTCACTTGCCCCTGGGGGGTGAGGTAGAGGCTCATTCTTTTGCGTAGGGTGAGGGGAAGAGGGACATCTAGTGGTAGCCTGCAACCAGGAGGACCGTTGCTGGAGATAAAACTTCAGTGCCAAACGTCTGGGACAGAGCTCTTGTCGTGACATCTGATTAAATACTGAGTTGAGCGTGTTTACTTCTCAAGAATTTGTGCATCTGAGGCATCAAGGGCTGAGGTTGCCTGTGACTGTCTGCCCAAAGACATCCAGAGCACATTACAGGGACGATTTCGGTGTCCTCAGTAGAAGAGAGAGGGGAGGCTAGACTGGATGTAGAAAGAGCTTCTGCAATGCCCACATAAGAATTCTCTTGTGTGTTTGCGGTGGGGGGTCATTTTGACAAGAGGGGCAAGGAGACATAGTCAAAATCATCCATCTATGTAAATCATTTCAGCATCTCACCTTCCCCAAGAGAAAGCTCTTTTCCTGCTTTGGCTATTCCCTCTCCACTGCTCTCTGAGGAGGATTTTTCTCTTCCTCACCAGTTCCGGGAAACAGTGAAGGGGAACAGAAAGCCCTAATTGGAGAGGAGAACATAAAGGGGGGAAACAGCTCAGGGGAAGAGACATGAAAGCGGTCTCCACAGCACGTCAGAGGGAAAACAAGGTTTTGAATTGGGTACACCTTCCTGTTTTTTGTTTGTTTTTGAGTTGCATGTTTCGGATTGAAGTTTTAAAAATATCAATAATTATTATTTTGAAATTATTATTATGCTTTTTTGAAGGTGACATCATCCAGGAACCAGGTCCGCTTGGGTCCAAGATTCTTAATGGCGACAGTGCCCGTTCTTGCTCCTGCATCCCCACTGCTGCTTATTCTTCACCAGAGTTCAGAATTCTGGCTCTTTCCTAACGTGGCTCTTCAAACTTCAGGTCATGAACACCTGACTCCGACCTCTCTGCTTCCATCATAGGAAGAACCTGACCCTTGACTCCCCATTTTATCTGCTTGGTTCATCTCCAGACTCTTCCTGACAAATCTGGTCCTTAATCCTCTCTTCCAACACATCACTCCCAGTGTTACTGTTCATATAGTTGTCAGCTCTGCAGAGCAAGAGATGCGGCTCTGTTCTATTGTTTCGTAAAGCTCTATGTTCACTTTCTTTATTAGTTCCCAAACAGAATCTTTTCTAAATAGCACTCTTGCCATTTGATTACTGGGAATCTCATACTAATTTCTTTGGTGTTATAAACTCCAGAAACAGATCATTTCTAATCTGTTATTTAGAACAAGTTTTCTATTAGCATACAGATTGTATTTATAGCATACCATTGTGCATATTTATGATATCCTAAGAAAGAAAGCGATTTTGGCTTTTGTGGTTTTCTTGCTTCCTCTCCTTACTCTACCCTACAGTACATACAGGCAATGCTGGGGATATTTGCACCAATATAGAGTATTCCTTTTACACATCTTCAATTTAACATCAATGGGGAGATCTGCACTGATATGTAGGAAAAAAATTCACTTTTTCCTGAATAGCAGAGCCTCAGATGTAAAGCCAAACAGAGCAGGTGAGTTAATTTGAATTACTAAAATTCATGGACAGTTTTAACACCAAGCATGTGAGGGGTTGGTATGAACAGGATTGGGATCAGCTGCTGTTCTTCACATTTGTTAAAAGCCAAACAGGCTGTGGGTAGAGCATGGAGCTACTACGTACAGGAAGCCTTGGCTTTGCAGATGAGGTCTGCAAACTTGTCGTCTGAAAAGGAAACAAAAACAAGCCTTCTACGCATATGAACCCTTGACAAAAAAGCGGACTGCTTTTGCCGATGAAATGTTTCAAAGCCTTCCATGAAAGACCAAGGTATGTTTGTGTTTAATCAAGAAAACATGTCATGAATGTATATGAATACATAACTGGACTAAACAGTAACTGACTCAGTTGTAATGCATTGGAAGGATGGTAGCCTGTGTGGAGGCTAGAAACGTAGAGCCAAAGAGTGAGTCGTTTATGTACAACTCCATTTGGCGAAGGGGCTGTGCAGCCTGGAATGAGGAGCGGAGCCCTTGATAAGAGCATCTCTGTGAGGAGACGCCAGGGACGTTTTCACCCTGCTTTGTTCTGGTTCAAAGCTCACTGAGAAACCTTTGGGTTTTTTTCTTTTTTTTTTCCTCTAATTTTTATTTGTAGACACTGTTTTATGGGAGACATTTATTATCTTCATCATAAAGCTATATTTTTACATTATGTGTTTTGAAAAGAAGTATTTCAAAAAATCACTCTTAATTTCACTTAGCTAAGAATCTTTTTTGGCATTTACAGGACCTGGCAGAAGTAACGCCTGTTTGAGTGGGGTTGGTAGGGTAATAATATGGGTGTGATAATTCATAGTTTTAATTTGAACATTTCACCTAAAATGTCATATGGTGTGCTTGAGTGTGATATTGTTATGTTACAGAATTACATGCTTATGATTTTGTAATAAAAATGGGCTGTTATTGGTGCCAGACCTTGTATTTTCTGCCAGTCTCTTTTCTAGGAATATGTCTTATAATAACAGTGTGCAAGCAATTTTGTTTTCTGTGTTTTTCATTTAACATCCTATCAGAAGCATGTCTCAGCTAACTCATATATATAATCATCATTTTTAATATAGCTGCACAAGCAGCACAAGGCTTGTCTGTATACACAACACAAAAGAACTCAATATAAAATTTCTGTGCCACCACGTGAAAAGTTGTACAGTTGAGATTGTGCATGCCGTATGACACTCGCCTGAGTCTGAGGCTACACTGTTCCCTAAGCAAGTGCAGAAGTACCTTTTCATGAGTCTAAGCAATGGGTACCCAAGTTGCCTGTCTCCAGACTCACATTGGGATTCTCTGCCTGCCTATTCATCTGCGTTTGGTGATAAGTGTGAATGGTGGGCCAGTCTTCTTGATTTAGCATCTTCCCAAGACAGTGATTTTCAGATTTGTGCTCTTTGACAAGTCTCTCTGCCCTGCCACCGCCCTTGCAGAACAGGCTTTAGGACTATGCTCTGAGCCTTCAGTGGGGCCCATTGCCCATCACCTTAGCTTGCGGCAAGAAAATTCCAGACAAAAGTACTGAGAAAATAAAAATATTTGTATTTGCAAAGTTTTTCAAGTTACTCCAAACTTTAAGAGACCTGGGCTCCCCAAATAACCAACGTTAAAGTTAGCTTATTTGTGGCAGGAGAATGTGTTTATCCACAAGATTGTCATCTATAAATAAAGGTTCACACACAAGTGTAGGCATTGGCGTTGTGAAAGGCAAGGCTAAAACGGTTTTGATTAGAGAAGTAAGAACTTAAGGGAAAGGACCCAACGCTTCATTTATTTGGGGGGAAATAGTGCTAGGCAGGGTGTTCTTGACTTCTTAAAGAAGAATGTACCAGAAGACAAACAGGTTTTTACCCACTCTGGCTGAAGTCTCTGGCGTGCTTAGTCATACGGGCAACAGGGCCATGTGCCAGTTCGCTTTCTCAGTTGTCTTGGAGGTAAATCAGCCATGCGACGATACGATGGCAAGGCAGAGAAGGGCCAAGTAACTCCCTTGGCTGTATCAGCTCATATATTGCTACGATATACCACCTATCAGGCAATCACAAACAGTCATTTACCTCACATGTCTGTGGGTCCTTGTAGGGTCAGCTGATTGAAGCTGGACTCGACTGGGTCAGCTCACAGACAAGTTCTGCTCCATGAGTTTCTCATGCTTCTCCTGGGACAAGTCCAGACATGTTCTTCTCATAGTGATGGCAGAAGTTTGTTAAAGGGTCTTTGAACTGATGCTGTCATCCATGCTTCTGCGCTATTGACCAAAGCCAGACACAAGGCCAAACTCACAGTTGAAGTGTGGGGAAGTGGCCTTGCCTGTGTAAAGGCCACGGCAAAAATGAAAATGCAGAGAATGGCAAAGAACTGTGGCCACTGATGCAAACTAGCACACTGGAAGTGAGGGAACACTTTTTGTGAAAGGGGCAGATGATCTCATCCTAGCAAGATGGGAAAAGAGTAAGCTTAGGAGTTTGGAATGGCATGCCCATAGAAGGAAGGGAACGTAAGAAGGCAAGTGTACATGGAACAGTATGATGTGTTTGGAAGGCTAGAAGTGATTGATTGAGGTGCAAGGAATATGGGAAGGTGATTGAAGATGAAGGTTGGGCTGTCCAACCTGAGGCCCACAGGCCACATGCAGCCCAACACAAAATCGTAAATTTTCTTAAAACCCTTTTTTTGCTCATCAGTTTTTGTTAGTTTTTGTGTATTTAATGTGTGGTCCAAGACAACTCCTTTTCCAGTGTGGCCCGGAGACACCAAAAGGTTGGACATTGCTGGAGCCTAGAGAAAGAATGAGGCCATACCATGAAGGGCATTGTGTCCAAAACGAAGGAGCTTAAATAACTTTAGAGCCATGGAAAGCCACTTAAGAGTCTTGGTTTTGCTTTTGATAAAGGTCAATACGGGAGAAATATGTGGGAAACACTGGCGTTATCTGGAAAGGTGGCAGGGAGATCAGTGGAGCTAGTAAAGAGGCTACTGAAGGAGATGCATCATAAGATCTTGAATTAAGGCAGTGCAGGTGGGCATGACGATGAGGAAAGGATATAAATAAGCAAGGTAGAATCCACAAGTCTTGACCATCTAGTTGTTGGGAGCATGAAAAGGAGCCTTGCTTCTCAAAGGGGCATCCACAGACTAGTAGCATCAATGTCTCATGGAGAGCTCCTTTTCCGATTTGAATAGTGTGGGAGGTTGAGGGGTAGATGTTTGTTAGTTCAGTCTGGGGCCAGCTATGTTTAGGTCTGCATGGTTTTTTCCAGGGTAGATGTCCAGTCTATTGTTCTGGGTCTCAAGAAAAAGATTTGGATCTTGCATCTGTGGATTTGAATGAGGCAACTTTTGGAAAGAGTTCCAAATCCATCTGAAATGCCAGATAGCTGAGTACCAAAGTCCAATCCTAGATGTAAGGAGTGAGCTGAAGAATCATCTGACAGGTAGGAGGAAAACCAGAAAGGTGGTGTTATAAAAGCCCAGGGAGGCAAGGTGATCAGCAAGGTCCAAAGACGCAGGGAGGTTAAATGAAATTCCAATAAAAGAGTCTACTTCAGGTGGGGACCAGCAGAATAAAGGTGACCTTGATGAGGCTAATTTTAGGTGAACAATGGGTTAAGTGGCTCAGCCAAGATCACACAGAAGATTCAAATGGATAATCTGGGATTGAGACCAGAGTTCTGACTCCAAGTCAGTTTTCATTTGGTATATCCCAGCTACGGATTTATTTCTAAAGATAAATTAATACATTGACTTCCTAGCCATCAGAGGCTTTGTGGGAAGGAGGAGAGTAAAGAAGCATAAATGAATGCTTCACAAGAAGTATCTGATAAGTTCATTAGGTTAAACTCTGGATATACTTATTGTTCCTAATTGAGCGGATGCGTTTGGGCTCCTGGATATGCAAACCTGAGGCTTCCCTCTAGCCTGGATCCCTGTTGACTCCAGTGGTCTGAAAGATGCTCCATGACGTTGTCACTCTGATTTCTTCACAGCCACATGGACATCAAAGGACTCAGAGGTCCTTTTTTTTAATTCTATGTAACTAGAGATTTTGACTAGTAGGTCTGGGAAGAAAAGAATACAAATGTAGGTGCTTAGCTTCTCCACTCTCCCTTTGCAAAAGTTCTTTCTTTTCCCATGTGGGCAATAAATCCTATAAATAATAAAATGTCAAATCACTGTAACCTAAAGATCCAGGAAAACTCCTCTCCTCTTCCAGTGAAAATACTGACACACAAAAATAAATTATCCATCCAACATTGTGGTTTCAAGTACTCTTCCAGGCAAAATAGGCAGGGGGAAAGAATGTAAAGAATCTTAACTGGTATGCATTCTTGGGAGGTGAAGCAGGACGTAATGATTTGCAGTTCATGAGGACTGTGCTGCCTGAAAGACAGACTTGAACTCTAATTCCCACTCCCTTGGCCTCTCCCACGCACATATGTCTTGTTGTGTCATTTTTCACAGTCTTCCACTCACTTTCCAAGATTACTGGAAGGTCATATTCTTGGCCATGACTTGGAGGTTGATTTTCTAGTATTTTTCTATTTATATAATCTATTTTATGGAAATAATTATTTTGCATTTTTTCAAGATATCTCATATTTTTCCTTTTACTGACTTATTGCATTGGTTGAGACTTCTAGAATAACTTGAAGTTAGGATAATGACAGTGAAGATATTTTATTCTTTATTACTTATTCTTTATTGGCTTCACTGTGTCACTATCAGGTATTACAGCTATGTGAGGTAGGTGAGTAAGCCTACGTCAACTCTTGTTAGTGTTTTCTGCATCTGTTTTTCTGTTTTGCTTTCTTTTCCTAGACATAGATACCAAATGTTATCAAATGCTTTTTATTGCATTTATTGATACATCTAATTACTAGCTTCATTCAAATCAAACCATTCTCATATTCCTGAAATAATTTCTACTCGTTCATGAGTTTCAATTTTTATAACATGATATTGTAATATAATATTACACATTTTAACATAAGTTTCAAATATTGTAACATAATGTTGTATAACAGTAGTTGAAAGAAGTGTTGTGAAGGCAGACTTCATGAATTTAAGTCACAATTCCACTGCTGGCTAGTTGTATAAAGTTGGGCAAGTTTCTTAACTCTTCATGCCTCAGACCCTTATCTGTATGGTGGGGGTGGATATTGGCGCCTGCCATATAGGACTTATGCAAGGATACAATAGATCGTACTGGTCAAGTATTGGTATGAGGCCTAGGGTGATTAGTTGGGGGGTGATAGCTAAAGGGTGTGAATTTTCTTTTTGGGGTAGTGAAAAGTTTCCAAAATCATGTGTAATGGATGCACACCTCTGTGAATGTACTAGAAACCACTGAATTTTACACTTCAAATGGCTGAATTGCATTGTATGTTGGTACCCAGGAAATGTCCACTAACAATATCAATACTGATAACATATTCAGTGTCGCAATTCAGAGCTTGGGTTCTGTAATAGGATTGCCTAGCCCAGCTCAACCATTTCCTGGTTCTGCCACTTCAGACAAGTCCCTTTACCTTTTATGTGTGTTAGATTCGCTCAGTGTAAAATGAAAATAATTACAGTATATACCTCCTGGGTTGTTTTAAACAATAAATATGTTAATACATTGAAAGCACTAAGAATAGTGTCTCAAATAGTAAGTTCCCAGTAAATGCTATCTATTTTTAAAAGGAATTGTTAGCTATTATTTTACTTAGGATTTAAAGATTTTTATTCTAAATTGCATTGGTTC
>VMDR010037900.1:0-10113 GCA_007922815.1 Macrotus californicus | reverse complement strand
CTTTAGTTCATGTCCATGGGTCATATATATAAGTTCTTTGGCTTCTCCATTTCCCATAATATTCTTAACCTCCCTCTATTTTGTACCTACCATTTATGCTTCTTATTCCCTGTACCTTTTCCCCTCTCTCCACCCTCTCCCTCCCTGCTGATAACCCTCCATGTGATCTCCATTTCTCTGATTCTGTTCCTGTTCTAGTTGTTTGCTTAGTTTGTTTTTCAGGTTCAGTTGTTGATAGTTCTGAGTTTGTTGTCATTTTATTGTTCATAGTTGTGATCTTCTTTTTCTTAGATAAGTCCCTTTAACATTTCATATAATAAGGGCTTGGTGATGATGGACTCCTTTAACTTGACCTTATCTGGGAAGCACTTATCTGCCCTTCCATTCTAAGTGAAAGCTTGGCTGGATAGAGTAATTTTGGATGTAGGTCCTTGACTTTTATGACTTGGAATACTTCTTTCCAGCCCCTTTTTGCAAGAGGCTATTTCCTGAAAGGTTTCTTTTTGAGAAATCAGCTGGAAATGTTATGGGAACTTCATTATAGGTAACTGTCTCCTTTTCTCTTGCTGCTTTTAAGTTTCTCTCCTTGTCTTTCATCTTGGGTAACATAATTATGATGTGCTTTGGTGTGTGCTTCCTTGAGCCCAACTTTTTTGGGACTCTCTGACCTTCCTGGACTTACTGTCTTTACTGGACTTATTTTCTTTGCCAGATTGGGGAAGTTCTTCTTCATTATTTTTTCAAATAAGTTTTCAATTTCTTGCTCTTCCTCTTCTCTTCTGACACCCCTATGATTCAAATGTTGGAACATTTAAAATTGCTCTGGAGGTTCCTAAGCCTCTCTTTATTTTTTTTTTTTTAATTCTTGTTTCTTCATTCTGTTCTGGTCAAATGTTTATTTCTTCCTTCTGGTCTAAATCGCTGACTTGAGTCCCAGTTTCCTTCCCTTCACTGTTGGTTCCCTATACATTTTTCTTTATTTCACTTTGCATAGCCTTCACTTTTTCCTCTATTTTGTGACTATACTCAACCAACTCTGTGAGCATCCTGATTGCCAGTGTTTTGAACTGTGCATCTGATAGGTTGGCTATATCTCCGTCGCTTAGCTGTATTTTTTCTGGAGCTTTGATCTGTTCTTTCATTTGGGCCATTTTTCTTTGTCTTGGCAGGTCTGTTATGTAGTAAGGGGCGGAGCCTTATGTATTCACCAGGGTGGGGCAATCCATGTAGCTGTATGTGGGGAAGGGGTCTGAGAGGGAACAGTGCCGCTTGCTCAGCTCTTGGCAGCTTTCAGTCACTGCCCCCTCTACCCACAAGCAAATTGGGCCCTTCTAGGTCTGATTCCCAGGTGGGTGGTTTTGTGTACATTCTAGGATCCTGTGGGTCTCTCCAACAAACTCTTCTGTTAGGCTTGGAGTTTCTCCTACAACCACAACCCCCACAGATTTTACAATCAGAAGTTTTGAGGCTTTACTTTCCCACCCTTGAACCCTGTGTTGCACAGTCTGTCTTGCTCCCCAGTTGTTCCTCCCGGTTTATCTACACACAAATGTGGGACCACCAAGTCTGCCAGCCACCGCCTCACCCACCCCAGTCCTCCAGCCACTGTCTTGCCATGAGTCCTCTCGACCCTGGCTGCCTGTGTCCATCCTTCCTGCTGGTCTGGATGAATGTTTCTTCTTTAACTCCTTGGTTGTTGGACTTCCATACAGTTCAATTTTCTGG
Source organism: Macrotus californicus (assembly GCA_007922815.1). NCBI lineage: Eukaryota > Metazoa > Chordata > Mammalia > Chiroptera > Phyllostomidae > Macrotus > Macrotus californicus. The sequence continues at coordinate 8,388 of VMDR010037900.1, read as the reverse complement.
CAGTTCTGGTTACTTTTTGTTTTTAATAAGTTGTTGTCCTTCTTTTGATTGTGCGAGGAGGCAAAGTGTGTCTATTCACACCTCCATCTTGCCCAGAGATCCCAAATATTAATATTTCTCATTTTCTTCCCTCTCCTGATTACAGCTCCTTCTCCCTTTGTCAACTGACTCTGCCCACTTTGTGAATGATACTGTTGCAGAGACATCTATTAGGGCCTGTGTCCTCAGAAATTATCCCAAAGACTTCAGGGACAAGAAAGAAAAAGTGTATATTAATAGAAGTGGAATGGGGGAGAGAAGAGGAAGGATAAGCAAATAATGAATAAAGATTAAAGAGGAAGAGAGAAAATGCAACGTTTTGAAATGCAGAAAGGATAGCAGATCAAAAAAAGAAAGCAAAAACATAGGAGATGGAGAAAATTAGGATGAAAGGCAAGGGAGAGGAAAGGAAGAAAGAAAAAAGGAAGAAAAAAATTATAGGCTAAGCAGAATTGGCAAAGGAAAAAGAATTGTAGGCTAATCAGAGAGTAGCAAAGGAAAAAGAGAAAAGGAAAGGCTGAAAGTGTGGATTTCTCATGCAGGTGCCAGTAATTTTATTTATTTATTTATTAATATTTTATTTATTTATTTTAGAGAGGGGAAGGGAGGGAGAAAGAGACAGAGAGAAACATCATGGGTGGTTGCCTCTCTCACACTCCCCACTGGACACCTGGCCTGCAATCCAGGCATGTGCCCTGACTGGGAATCAAACCAGTGACCTTGTGGTTTGCTGGCTGGCACTCAATCCACCGAGCTACACCAGCCAGGGCTGCCAGTAACTTTATTGACAAAACTTTGTTAATGAGTTACTTGATGTTTATCTTAGACCAAGTCATAGAGAAACTTAATCCTGTAAGACACACCAGCATGAGGAATCTCCCTGGATTTCCTTGTTTGCCTCCAAACCACATGCCATTGCTTTGACTCAATATGAAAAAGTTACACACTGAATCATGCTTATTTTGATAGCTCCATATATCCAGTGGTCTGCTGTGGCCAGCTTATGGCAGCTCCTGAGAGCCAATTTTTAATTTTCAAGAATTTTGTGAACCAGTTGTTGAAAACAACCACTACTAAAAATAAAATTAAATATACTTGCAATTAACTATATTAAAAAACAAAAAGAATCAGTACTTAAAAATCAGCACTTCCTAATTATTTTACTGTTATTATGCTCTTGGGGTTATTTATGTCTATTGTATCTTAATGGTGGAAACATTATACAATGGCTGGCACAACTCCTCCAAACTCCACCTTTAGCGACATCTCATTGGTACCTCAAGATTGACCATGGTGGGAGTATTTACACCATGAAATTGGCAAACACTGTAAATCAAGACTTTATTGTTTAGTTAATTTTTCTGGACTTATAGAAGTAATGGGGAAAATGTTAGTTCTTTGTCATGGAGTGGGTTTTTTTTTTTTTTTTGAGAATCTGATGTTAAATACTCATCAACACACCAACTACATCTGGTGTCATTTATATCTTTAAAAATTTATTTTTTGCCCTGGCTGGTATGGCTCAGTGGATTGGGCACTGGTGAGCCAAAACATCATAGGTTCGATTCCTGGTCAGGGCACATGCCTAGGTTGAGGGCCAGGTCCCCGGTAGGGGGCACACAGGAGGCAGCCAATCAATGTGTCTCTTGCACATCAATGCTTCTGTCCCTCTCCTTCTCTCTCCTTTCCCTCTGTCTAAAAATAAATCAATAAAATCTTTAGAAAATATTTCTTTAAAATAAATAAATAAATAATTAGCTATTTCTCTAACTCAATCATTCACTTTTTTAAAGAGCTCTCTCTTACTTTTGGTTAAATTGTTGCACAGCATTCACCATGTAGAATGTACACCTTTTTGTCCAAATTTTTGAGGGAAAAATAAGGGTGTGCATTATACGTGGGTATCATGATTACATAACATGGCTATAATGGTATAATAATCTCATGTATAAATGTGCACAAAAATGTAGATGCACATTATACACAGCAAACACAGTATATTATATATGGCCTATGTAAATATTGAGGCACCACTAAAAACTACATAATGTACTATGATTATGCTTAATGATTACACTCCTCAGTTTTTCCCTCATTAAAAATTGCTTTGTATTTTATTTTGTTAGTTTTCTCTGAATCTATGATGATTTCCCCACATTCTCATATATCTATCTCTCAAGTCAAACATTTTAAATGATCCTGTTCCAGTATGAACTGGATATTCTCTAGGATGGCTACCAAGCTGACATCCTCTGCTCATGAGTTACTGCCAGCCTGAAAAGTTCTTGTTCCTCTCCTTTGTACCATAGCCCACTCACTTCCTGGGATTCATAGCATCTCCTTTCTTGGTTTTCACCTGCTGAAGTGGAACATACCCTCCTGTGCTTTCCAAAGACGGAGCATTTTAATTTCAGTTTGGAGCTGGAACTTAAATGTCCTACCTCATATTTGAATGACTGTTTGACAGGATCTAAATTTCAAAGCAGCAAATAATTTTCCACACAATTTTGAAGATATTGCTCTATCATTTTCTAGTTTCTAGTATTGTATTGAGAAGTGCAACACCATTTGATTTCTGATCCTTCGTGTGTGCTTTTCTCTGTGTGTAAGCCTTTAGGGTCACTGTCCTTGCTGTTCTCAAATGTCATGAGAAGGTGCCTTATAGCATTAATTTTTCTGGGCACAGTTGAGAGACTCATATCCTTCAGCAGAATTTCCTTGGTTTTTATTTTAGAGAGAAGGGAAGGGAAGGAGAAAGAGAAAATGAAACATTGATGTGACAGAGAAACATCAACTGGCCTCCTTATGTATGCACCCTGACTGGCGACTGAACCCCAAACCCGGGCCTGTGCCCTGACCAGGCATTGAACCGACGACCTTTCCATTTGTGGGCTGATGCCCAGCCAACTGAGCCACACCTGCCAGGCTTTGCTTCATTTATTTGATAATGTCTTGCCCTCCATTTTCTCTTTCTGGAACACCTATTAGATAGACATGGACCTCCCAACTTAGGTCTTTATTTTTCCCTCTTGCATAGACAATTAATTTTTTTTGTTCTAATTTCTTAGAAAGTCCCTTAGCGTATTTTCCAATGCTTTGATTTCTTTGGGGGAGGGGACTATCAGATTTAAGTTCTAAGAAGTATATTTAAGTTGTCTTGGAAGAGAGGGAAACACTTTTGCAGGCCTGAGACTCCATTATCACCACCAGGCACCATTCCTGTCCCCTGACTCTCAAAGGCACAGAACCTGAGACCTTGTTGATTAACATTGACAATGGATGTTTATTAAGAGTTGTCATCCTCTTGTGTGGGGGTGTTAACTTGGGAATTAGAAAAGTGACTATGTCCTGGCATGAGGACAAAGTCCATCAGAGAACTCAGGAACAGCCAACAAAGGCAGTGACGAGCTGCCCAAAGTATTGGGGAGCTGTGGGAAGAGACAGTCCAGGAAGAGAGAGCATGAGAGGTTATCAGGAAACTCAGCACACCTCTGAAATCCTCAGGAGGGACAGCACTCCCATAAGTACACGGACTGGGGGACTCAGATGGTTTTACTTAAAAATAAAAGGAAATGGTAACCTGCGAACTGGAAACCTCGGTGACACTCATGTTGCATTTGTTAGGCTGAAATTTTTCATGTGTTCGCTTCCTGTTTTGAGCTGCCCGTTCTCATTGACAATGCATCAATTGGGATCTTCGTGCTTTTCTATTTTAGTCAATGAGTTCTTTGTATAAAAAAAAAAAAGAGACTTTTATCTGTGATATTTGTGAGCAGTTTACTTCTCAATTTATTATTTCCCCATTTGCAATGGCAAATCTCTGTTTGCTTGCTCACTGCTTGGTTGTTCTAACACAGAGCTGTTTCCAGGTTTATGTAGTAAAAGTTTGTCTCTTTTCTGGTTTTATTTCATCTTAGAAAGTCCAGGACAAGCTAGACCGAACATGATTAGCAGCTCAGCTCCTGTTCCACATTTGGTGGCATAAGATAATGAAGGTGAACATAATAATAGTAACAGTAATTAGGACATCATCATCATCATCATCATCATCATCATAATAGCTAAAAGTTGTTGTTTTTTGAACATTTGTTTTCACTTTATGTCAGGCACTGTTCTATGCATACTACACATATCAACTCATTTAATACTTCTAACAATATCATGAGACTGGGTAGGAGTGTGTGTGCTCCTCTCCCCAATCTTAGGTAGAGAAGCTTCAATGGAACCACTTAGAAAGCTTGCCATGTGACCTCTGCAGTTTGGGGGACCTATTGTCACTAGTCTTTCATTTATACATGGACATCTAAAGGTCTTGGCTAGCTAGTCTAAGGTTACATCTTGCAAATAGTGAAACCTAGGCTTAGAAAGCTTAAGTAATTGTCCAAGGTCATCCACAAATAAGTGGTGGGGCTAGAATTGAAACCCAGACATTCAGAATCGGAGATTGCATATCTACCCATTCTGCAATATTTCCTCTAACTCACCTGTGAAAACTTTATTTTCATTACTATATATTTGTCCATACTTTGACCTGAATTCTTCATCACCCAACTTAGAACTCTTTGAAAGGAGATTCTACCGAAAAAATTTCAACTTCCTTCCAGTCTTCTTAAAACCACTTCCAAGACCAAATATTTTTATATAGGATCAATCTAGCTTCTCAAAATCTTGAGTTTGTCAGATAAACTTTAATTGACTTTATACCTCCATTTAAGAATATTTTTTAGAGTTGCAAGATATAATAACTTGAACTCTGTCCCTCAAAATTTATTTGTTGAAATCTTAAACCCAATTCCTAAGAATGTGACCTTTTAGAAATAGAATTATTGTGGATGTTATTAGTTGAGACTAAATCATTAGGGTGGGCTCTAATCCAACGATTACTGTTCTTATAAAAAAGGGAGGTTTGGAGAGAGACAGGCATAGAAGGAAGATGATGTTAAAGAGTTAATAGGGAAAAAAAACATCCCTCTATGAGCCAATGAGAAACAGGTCTTCCCTCCCACTCAGAAGGAACCAAACCTGCCAACACCTTGCAATTGGACTTCTAGCCTCCGGAACTATGAGCCAATACATTTCTGTTATTTTGGCCACTTAGGTTGCAGTACTTCAGTGTATCAGTGCAAGCAAACTAACACACAAGTGGTGCCAAACAACTGGAACTTGGTTTGCAATCTTGAAGTTCAATACAGGAAGTACAATCACCCTAGAGAAAACAGGAAAATCCAGTTCTGTCTGCAACTTCCATTACAGAACAAGAGCATTCATACATTTTTAGCATGTACTTCATGATTTTAATTTTCTTTCTACTATTATTCCTCATGGAAGTTTAAATGATGACTTTCCTATATCTCCAAGTTTTAACTTCATAGCTTGAAATTCAAGGCACTTGACAATATAATCTTAATCTTTCTTCTTTTAAAAGATTTTATCTATTTACTTTTAGAGAGAGGAAACAGCAAAGTACAAGAGATACATTGATTGGTTGCCTCTCACACGCCCCCAACTGGGGACCTGGCCCACAACCCAGGCATGTGCCCTGACCAGGAATCAAACCGGCAACCTGTCAGCTTGCAGTCCAGCACTCAATCCACAAAGCCACACCAGCCAGGGCTTAATCTAACTTTCCATACTTATATCTCACTGTCATTTTTCATAAACTTCATGGTTCAGTAAAATTAAGACACCAGCCCAGAATACGGCTGGGTATTTCTGTCTTTTTTCTCTTCATCTCTCTACTTAGAATGGACTTCCTATTCTTGATCACACGTTGAAAAATCCAAAGTTAAAGTCTTCCTTCAAAGGCGAGTGGAAAAACCATTATTCCTAAGATTTTCTTCTCAATCTAACTCAATCTAAGTGGTCTCGGAACGTCATTGTGTATTTTTGTTTCATTGATTTTTATTTTTGTTATCCGGATACATGTCATACCCTCTGATTGACTCTAAATTTCTTAGGGCAAGAAGGTATATATATATATATATATATACACACACACACACACACACACACACACACACATATAATTTGAATTTCTCTTCCCGGAAGTGGAGACTGAGACAAGAACTTGATGTGAAGACCATTTGTTCGAAGATGTGATCTCAGGGCTTTGGAGTAAGGGAACTAAGAAGAAGGAAACAAGGAAGAAGAGAAAGCCAATCCAAGAGTGAGTAGTTGGTCTGGTTACTCCTATGTAAGGTTCAGTCCTGTTGGGGACTCTTTGAGGAATGATGTAGATTATGCCTCCTTTGTTGTGGTAGTTGTGGACTTTTTAAAAGAATTGAGATATCATTGACATATTTATTAGTTTCAGGTGTACAACATAATGATTTGAAATATGTGTATATTGTGAAATGATCACCACAACAATTCTAGCTAAAAGCCATCACTGAACTATGCCTCATTCCTTTTACCCCCAAAATAAAACAGGGGACTATCTAAATGCTCAAGGATCTTCTCAGGGATATCTATGGCACTTCTAGGTTTGTGCATATACCAGAATGGTTAAGCAAGCTTCTACAAACATCCTATGCAGTGGTATTGGTGAAGCCACAGGGCATAGAGAGAGAGACGGATGGGGCAGCTATGACAAGGTGCTGTCAGGCTGCCAGAGTCAAAGGGTAGACAGAATATCTGATGAGTATGAAAAATATCTGATATAATAAAGCTGGAAAAAATGTCAGATAGAGTTGATTTCTTGCATTGCTTTAATCGACCCATGCCCTAGTTGCATAATCCCCCCGAACAAGGATGCTGTGTACAGAAACAAGACATATTGACACATTCCTCCTCTAATCAAGAGCAAAGGGTCTCGTGCATGCCAGTGCAGACAACTAGAGTCTCAGCAAGATCTCCAGCCACAGGAAACCTCATTTCCATTTGGCCTGAGATATAACACACTCTTGGTGTGAGTCCTCCAGATACAGTCACCTAGTCAAGTATTGAACCACAAGTCATTTACTTTAGAGCTGATCCCAGGAAACACCTTGGAGGAATGAGAATATGAGATAACAAAAAGGAACCCAATAAAGAATGCCTTATCAAGTTGTTCTCTACCATGGGGAATCAGAATTATATCATCCTGGGGAACCCAGGGAAAGTGTAAAGTACACCCCCATATTTACCTCCTCCAAATAGGCAAGGAAGTTTGGGTATTTATCTGCCAATTCTCTTTGTGACATTGGTTAAGGGCTGCTTCCAAGGAAAATCTCCAGCACTTCTGAATTGCCTATTTTGTGGGCCAAGTAGATTCTCATGGCCAGAAAGGAAGCCCTTCAAGAAAAGTGTCTCCAGCATTAGCAATAAGCAGCCTTCAACACATAGAGCCAAATGCTGAGTGGAAATGAAAAACACACCAACAACTCCAGAAATATGCTATACAAATCCATCCACAGGCATAAAAAGCAAGGAGTTTTCTATCATTAACTCTGGGACATGGGAACACATATATCACTGAAGTTGTTTGAACAGGTGCTTCTCTTGACTACATAATAAATTCAGTGAACTCAAGTGAAAAACAAGTGAATCCCTCATAGACTAGAAATTAATAGTTTATATCAAAATTATATAATTTCATTTATTTTTATTACCATAAATGGTGAGCTGGAGCCTGAAAAACACACATTTTCATCTATTTCATAAATTTGAAGTCGTGTTTAGATTCATGTTGATGCAAAATAAAGTCATTGTTGGAACTTCCAAAAGCAGCCACAGTGAAAACGGAATATTTTTAGATGTATGTGTGATCTATTCTTTTGCTTGCTCCATCAACTTAATGCAAATGGATGCTCTTAGGTTAGCCCAAAAAAGTGCATGTTTGCTCTTCTCCTTGGGCCATTCCAAGTAAGTCCTCTGCACCATGAGAGTTTTGAGTTTGTGATAGCTGCTAGGAATAGAATAACTTGGAATGGGTTCCAGCAAGATCAGGATTAAGTTGTCAGATCCTTCATGAAAGAGATTGTGGTGGGCAAAGTAGAGTTCGTAATGACACCACTCGCTCTGAACAAAGTTGGGGGACAAAACAAAGATGGACTTGTAACTTTTCTCAATGCAGTTTATGATATTTTCCACAATGCTCTTGCCAGGAACAAAGTTCCTCTCGTGGAGACAAACCCGTATATCTTCTTTTTCTAGGTTTGGTAGTAATTCACTCTTCACCCAGGCAGAATCATGTTCGCTGTAGGAAATAAAAGCATGGAACTGGAGAGTTCTTTGGAGTTTGTCTAAAGGTATGTTCCTAGCCCTGCGCCGGGTCTGGGTCCACTGACACACCATCCTGAGATACCAGGGCAGATCCAGGTAGATACAGAGGACAGTCAGGGTAACAGCCAACACCAGTCCAGTGACCCC
>VMDR010037899.1:0-10118 GCA_007922815.1 Macrotus californicus | reverse complement strand
TGCCTTTAGCCAATTTTGAACGTAATTGAACTATGGCCAGAGAACATACTCTGTGTGATTTTCAGTCCTTTGATATTTATTGCTGCCTGTCCTAGGATCTAGTATATGGCCAATTTTAACAGTGTTCCAAAATGTACACCTTGCTAATTATACTGTTAAATTTTTCTTTATATTAATTGTCTTTTTGTCTGACTTTATTATCAGTTATTGAGAAAAGTGTATTAAAATCATCTACATAATTACAGATTTATCTATTTTTATAAATTTTGAGGCTATACTATTATTGCACAAACTATAACATTGTGATATCTTCCTGGTTAACTGGACTGCTTGTTATAATGAAGTAACTTTTGATTTTACCAATGTTTCTCCATAAGCTAGCTTATCTGACACCCTTACAGCTAAGATCTTATGAGGATTTTTATGGTCCCTCTTTTTTTTTCCTAAGAAAAAGACTAGATTATGTGACTCAACTAAAATATGTAATATATTTATCTTTAATATATTTTATTATAAATTAGGACTTAAATCTACCACTTAATTTTACTTAATCTGCTTGACATTTCTTGGAACTACTTGCATATCTATATTGATGTCTTAATTCGTTTTCTGAAAATTTCAGCTTTCTCTTTAAATATTGTTTCTGTATGATCCTCATTGTTTTCTCCTGGATTTTGATTAAAGTTATGTTTGACTTTCTCACAGCCGTCACTCTTTCTTACCCTCCTTCTGTATTTTTCTATATTTTTGCCGCTCTATGCAGCACTCAGAGTATTGTTTTGCTAACCTGTCTTTCAATTCAGTAATTCTCTCCTTATTTGCATTTAGTTTCCCCTTAAAACATGTCCATTGGGTTACTTATTCATTCTAACACTTTTTATTCTAGAATATGTACTTTGTTTTCAAATCCTCTATCTTGCATTTTACAGCTTATAGTTTCATAGTTAGCCTCTTAGTTCTCTAAATATAAACACAGATTTATTGTATGATCTACATTGAGTATTTCCAAACTCTAAATTCTGTGCAGATTTGTTGCTGTTGTTTGTTACTTTTGCTGATCCTTGCTCATGTGGTCTATTCTCCTTGTGTGACTTGCCATCATTAGCTATGTGCTACACAATGTATTTGATTAAAATATTTTCAGAAATAAATTGAAGTATATAATGGAAATACTTTTCTCCAGAGAGGATTAGCATTTGTTTTTGCCAGGAGACTGTGGTTATAACTTTCAGCACAACCTTTATCCATTTTCAAGGTTTAAAATTTCCCTGAATAGCACAGACAATTACGATCTGAGAATAAATCCACATAAGATATACTTCATCCTCACCTCAAGAGTGTTGTCCATTTAGCTGAGTTTCCTGTTCAGCTTCTCACCTGCTACAAGCCAGGCTTTGATTTCCGGTCTCCCCTCACTTGTGAATCTGACAAAACAAATATCGTAATTGCCCTGGATCAATAAATCCCGTTAGGAAAAAAACCGATTCCAAACCACTTTTTTTTCTGAGTCCTCATTGTTTTTCCCCTTGGTGCCTCATAACTCTTCATTGTTTTGCTGCCTCTTTGACACTTCTAAGCCTATGTGTGTGTGTATGTATGTATGTATGTATGTATGTATATTATACATAGCTCTTTGAATACCAGAGATGAGGAATGCACTCATGGGCAATAAGGAAGAAAAATCAAAACTTGTGTTTCAGGAAGTTTCCTTGACACGATGAGCCCATTCCAAGGCTGATATTCACTTGGTTTGCCTGAGTTGCTTACAGACAGCATCCATTCCCATTGGCTGCTGCTGTATTTTAGCATCATTCAGATGAAACATTATCCATATTGCATGGGTTGTTACATATGCTTAATATTTCCCTTTTTTTCTACTATTAGAAAACTCTATGACTCTCAGACTATAAAGTTGTTAATGCTAAGATATGACATTTGAAAAGAAGAAAAAATTAAAATCTTGGTTTTGACACTTTTCTTTCTGTTCCTAAGGACACATCAAAGAGACGCTGAGGGTGCTGTAACCACAAACAATGCAATAATTGCTATGCTTAAGTAAGTTTCTCAGAAAGCTCTGTGGGGATTTTCACATAGCCTCTGGGATTCTGCAGCTTTCTATACAAATTAGAAGTTAGCTTTTTACAAAGAGAGATTTGGACTTTTTAATGGCAACTTATTTCAACATACATATTTTAAGTCTTTCTTGATATTGTTGCAGTACTTATTCATTAACAGCAAATCACAGACCAAACCCTGCCAGGAAACTGCTCCACCAGTCCTTGGAAAATAATTCTCAACCTTATGTGTTCACCGAAGGACCTGAAGGTTGCTCACTGTTTCACTGTGTGAATAGTTCACTAAAAGAGAACACAACACACACACACAAATACAACAGGAAAACCCAAGACAAATTCGAATGTATGTTTAAGCATATGAAAAATTCTCTCCTAAAAGGGTGATGTAAAATGAGAATAATCGTGAAGCTGTTGACCTGGGAGAAAAATAGCATTTTACTGGAATTTGGACTGGTTTCACCTCTAGGAATTTATTTGTGGCAGAAATGTGTAAGATGTCATATATCAGAAAAGATGTTTAATTTGGTAAATGATGCTTGTAATAGCATGTAGTAGTACAGGTTTTAGAATTAAATTTCAGAATGACTCAAATAGTAACAACAGCATACGCACTTGATTCTCTTACAGGAAAAAATACAAGGGCAGCAATGGGAATGCACACCATTTAAATGAAGGTGAAATGCCATGGATGGGTGTAGACTCTTTCTGGATCATTATAATGGCATGTGTTACATAACAAACATGCATACTCTCTATAATATGTTCTTAACAAGAATAATTTATCTACTTGATTAATGCTTTCAATACATAAGCTGCATAATAAATCATCTTTAGAGTTACTGTCGTTCTATCGGTTGACTAAGTAAGGACTTAGTTGCTCTGGATTGTTAAATGATTTGAAAATCTCAGAAAAATTCTGAATGAATCCTGTTTTGGTGTGTTTTTATTTTTGGATTGTTGAAAAATAATTTCTCGATAATTCCTGTAAGTAATAGTGTGATTTACATCAATATTATTTTTCCCCTTTGTAAATAACTAAAATGTAATAGATTAAGTTAATTATTTAGGGTTTCATGGAAAATTGCTAGCAAAGTGTGCATCAGAATGTCCAAAATTAAAGAATTTCTAGAGGGGAAAAAAAGCAAATGAGCACTGCTATGTACTTTACTAACAAAGGGATACACACGCATACACACCCTCCCCAAGGAAGGTCTTTCTGGGCACTCAGTTTACAATTTGGGAACTATAATGGTTCATTAGGTAGAAAACATTATTTATAACAGAAAACAGAGTGACTATTATTGTGAGAACATCTTATATAAAAACACCTAAATCACTAAGCCCTCTTCCAAAACTTAGTCTCAGATGATTGGCTTTTAAGATTCTAAAGTAAATGTTAACACTTTCATATCTTTTGATTATTTTAAATTACTTGATTCACAAATGTTATAATCTAGTATATATTATCTACTTCCAGCTCCTGTATTTCCAGAAGGTTCTTTCTGCTTAGCTTCTCCAATATTGGTTATGGAGTTGTGAGTACTGTATCTATTGGTCATGTATGGGACATTCAGATCTCAGAGCAATTGACTTTACCAAACAGGTAATTCAGAAAAAGTTTGTATACCCAACTATGTTTTCTTTTATATGCTGAGATTTCTCCAAGATAGAACTATTATTAAATATTTATCGCACATAACATACCTATGACAACGTAAAAATCTAACCCATTGTTCTAAGAGTGAGCATTTTAGAATAAAATAAATTTAAAAGTAATCCCCAATATAGCTCCAAGACATAAAAACAGAATGAATTGAACTGCTCAATCTAATGTAAGTGGAAAATCTCACCTCCTTTCAAATCCTTTCCCAGGGAATGTTTGGGGAAAATTATGGATATTAAAAACAGAATCAACAGCAGTACTTATTTTAAGAGCCCAGCTCTTTGAAGATAAACCCCATCCAAAGTGAATCCATTACTATTTTAATTTCAGACAAAATTTCTTTGTATTTTAGAATAAGCAAGTGAAAAGGGGAAGTGATCCCACTGACACATATTTTGAGATTTCTTAAGAGGTCAGACATCCATGACATAGACTATTGGAAATCTACAGAAAAACCTTAAAGGAATGTTTGGTATAGTCATAAATAGCAATCAGAGATAAGCCTTTACCTTAAAAAAAGCTGGAGCTAGGATGACTCATGTCTCAACTTATTTAATGTAATTTTTCCAGGCTGTGACAGTGACAGGGTGGTTTTACGCTCTTGGTTTTTTTTTTTTCTTGGTTGAAAGAATAACTCTAGATGAGTTACATTTGAAAAGTGTTTCCTACAGTGCATAAATCATGGGCATCCTGACAGTCCATATGTAACACCATTTAACAGCCTCTGTAGTTATAAAATCTAAGCATTTTCCTTAGGGCATAAAAGTGGAATTTCCACTTTAGCAGTTGCAATGGTCAGAAAAAAGTCATTGCTTTTGACACTTTCTAAACCAGATGAATCCTTCCTTATTGGCGTAGCTGAAGGACCAGTGCCAGATGATTCTAGAGCTAAGTGTTGCTTTAAAGTTTATTTTTATTTGTTTATTTTTATTTGTATATTTTCCATGGGTCCTGCAGCCAGAAAACATGGAAATATTTTTTGTGTTGAGCACATGCAGAGCAGAAAGGTGCACAATTTTAGGGCAACATTCGCAAAGAATAAAGTGTGAATGGCTCTCTTGGAGCAGATCATCACAATCTCTGTGAATGCTGTGGCCAGGTTCCAGGAACGTTTCATACACTTCTCAGGCTGCCTTTCCCTTGGCTTCAGGGAAGGAAGCCTTGGTCTAAGGCAAGGGAGAAGCACCAGCAGTGTGCAGGAGCCAGCTCAAACTGGTTGGCAAGAAGATTGTGAAATACTCATTCATTTTTCAAGTGGGTTGTTAATTCTTGGTACTTTGCAATCAACCATGTTGGAAGTATGTACACCATGGAAATGATCAAACACTACAAACTGGGTTTTCTTTTGTTTGTTTAGCATAGGGAGATCTTCATTAGCAGCATACCACTGAACCAGAGTACTCCTCTCCTCTCTCTCAGGTCTTGTGCTCCAGGCATCGCCTCTAGCAGTGCTGCTGGTCCTCTGTGACTCCAGCTCTGGGTGGAAAACTTCCCAATGAGGTTCTATTTCCCATTTCCCACCAGGTATGCTAAATTGTTTCTAGCTTCCAGCAGGAGGCTCCAGCTCCCCTGTTACCTCATCCCTAGGAGTGTTAGGAGCATCCTGCTAAGGTCTAGATGGCATCACAATCCCTTGTTTAGCTTTTCATCTCTTCATTTACCAATATATTCAATCTGAATTAATGTCTTCCATCTTTAACTGCCTAGAGTAGGTTCTGCTTTCTGGCTGGTTTATGGTTACCATTTCAAACACCCTCTTCTTTCCAATCCCTGCATGCACTCAGAGAGACAGTATGTTTTACTGAGTTGTAGGCTGCATTCTGGATGCCCGAGTTCTGGACAAAGTTCTCCTAACAGTTGTTTTGCCTTTAGGTCGTTGTGAGAGGGACATTTTTAAAACTGGGTAGGCAGATAATACCCTATCTAGGTCAATGACTCTTGGACCTTGTGATAGAGGTTTTGCAACCTCTATATATTCATTTAATAAGATTTTTGTTGTTTAAACCATGTACCAGGAACTATATCAGTTCAATGATAGAAAGATGACTAAGACAAGATACCTACATCTTTTCCACTTTTTCTTTTTATTAGATGTGATGATTTTCTAATGTCATTTATATGTTAAAATATATTGTAATTGCAGTTTTGTCTATGACTCCATCATCAATGAAGCAATCTTACGTTTCTTACTTGCTGTAGTATTCCCTTATTCCAACCCAATATACAGTGAGTACCCGATGTGAGCATTGAATGAACTCTTTCATTCTTTAAGATTCTGCAGAAACATCACCTCCTCTATAAGAGTTCTGACTGAAGAGAAATTAGACAACAGTAGATTTTTTTTCTACATTGTTCTCTGGTATTGCTTTTACTATTATTTTCTAAATTATTTGTTTAAAGATCTCACACTTGACTAAAAATTCTTGGAGAATATGTACGCCATAGAAATGGGGTTCAGTATGTTAATAGGTGAATGAATGAATGAATGAATGAATGAATGAGGAAACTCAGACTCTGGTCTGATTATAGAGACAGGAATATTATGATTCCTGATAAAGACTAGACTCACAGTAAAAAATAACCAAGAGAGGTACATGTAGTAGAGCATTCGCCTATCTAAGTGCAGACTGACAAGGCAGGTTATAACAGTACTGATTCCCATTAAAACTTGACGGCCTAGAGCAAAGTGTATTGACAAAAGACCTAATCTCCCATAGGTGGGTTAGTTACAGTTCTCTGCCCTTTTTAGCTTTATCCTTCCCATGAGAGTTAACCAGGCTATTTCAGGAGTACCTTCCGAAATGAATATGTATTTGACCACCTATCCACTCATTTGACAAATATTAAGTAGTTTATATCAAGTCCTTTCTCAAAAATTGTGATAAACAAATAAAACCCAACTAATACCTTCAAGATTACACCTGTTATAATCATAAGCACTGCACAGAGGATATTTCTGTTCTACTTGGTGACATGCCAAAGAGTCTGCTTGGCCTAGGAAAAAAGGTTCTTGAAGAGGTTCATGATCAGCACAACTCCTGCACAGAACTGTGATGCCCCACTCTCATAGCATGCTGATATGTATTTTTTAGCAGCAGCATAGATATTGTGAAGCAAAAAAAAACAAAAAAGATATGGCATTGAATACTAAATATGGAAAAGTAGATAATAATGCATATTATGTAGAACTTTACCAAAAAGATGTTAAGCCAGGAATGGCTCAGGTGGAGTAGAAGCTAACCCTTCTATTTTTCCAGCTTTAGAGCAAAAAAGTCACTTCCATCTTCCAGAAGACCTGGCACACAAACAAAATGTAGGAGGGTTAAACTAGCTCCTTGTATTAGTTAGCTAATGCTGCATAACAAACGATCGCAAATCATCAGTGGCACAAAACAATAAACTGAACATTTAGCCAAAGCATTTCATACGACCAGAACCTATATCAGAGCTGGGGAGATGGTACACTTCTATGACAAGACTGGAACACAGAAAGGGATGAATCGGGTAGGGGATATTAATGTAATCAGTCTACCACACTCCTTGTAACTTGCCATTTGAGGAATCCACTGACAATGTCCTGTAATAAACCTGTTTTGATGGAAATAGAGTTAGTGGCAAGAATCAGTGTCTTCCCTAAAGGTGTATCATCTTTTTTTACTATTTAATAGAAAATCATTATATTTTAGTTGACTATTTAATTAAGAGCCTGTTTTGGACCAGCTGCTGCACTAAGGAGTTGGGATACAATATGACTAAGACATTTTTATGCCTAGTGTAAACTTATTGGGAAATTTCCACATTAGCTCATTCACACATCATTGTGTCTTCAATGTAGTCTTGAAGGGTGAATGATGAGCTTAGACACATTGTCAAAGAAGCTTCTAAGAAAATATTTTTAAAACATATCCAATGATTTTTGATAGGCCACGGTTGGAATCAACACTTCTCTTGCACTTGGCATTTATGAGTACTGTGGTAAAAACATAGCAGGGTCTTGAGGCTTTGTGTATGATTCTTGTGGCTTCTTTCTCTGGTGACTAATCAATAGTGTCTGACTCTAGATGATATAAATTATTATGATAATGTCTGGACTTCATTTTAATATATTTTAAAAGGCTGGATGACATCAAATTCTTCAGTACTCCCCAAAGGAATCATTTCAAGCACAGCATATACCCACCCTGGTCCAGGCAGAGTCCGCGTTGCTTTTACCAGCTAAGTGTGTCAATACTGTTGGAGAGTAGATTTGCATTGCTTGTTCTCACTGAGCATTTTTAACAGCATACTGTTGTTAACAGCATACTCTTGGGCAACATAAACAATAAAGAATAACCAGGCCCTCAACTCCACCTTTTTAATGATGCGTAGACTACTTTCGGCTAATTGTACCCTAAATCAATGTTGCACAGTTCTGTAAGAACTAAAAAGAACCAAAAAGTAACATAAACATCATACTGATTTATATTGTCTTGCCTTTTCCCCACTCAAAGCATTCATGCAATGGCAAGGTTCCAGAGCATCTCTTGCTGCTTTGACGACCCCTAAGTTAAGGGAGACAAAGTATGATGGGCCACTTTGGAGACCAGTATTTTATATTCCTTTGGAGAAAAATGCATAAACTCTGTAAAAAGCCTGTTTTAGCATGTGTTAATGGCTGCACATGTAAGAATGTCAGTACCAGCTTTAGTAGGATTTCTTTCTATTCCTGTTCTGCCACATGGAAATGTGAGATCTGAAATATTATTTCATTAGCCTGCCTGCTTTTTTAGCTCTGTATCCTAAATAGGCATTTGCTTAGTCTGTAAGAATGAGTCTTTTCCTTGGAGGGCAGGGGAATGTCATTAGGAATTTAGTGTGCTGGAAACAAGCAGTGAGGTGTCCTTTCACAGGATTACTCATTGGGTTGTCCTGGAAATGGAAATTCTTCAAGGTGCACATGGACTTCGCACTTTTGCTGATGGGAGTTTACTTAGTTTACATAGAATGACTTTCACACTAGGCAGAGACAACAATTTTATCCCCTTGGCAGCCCAATTGCATTCCATATTTCAAACCAAGTTTCAATTATGAGAGTTAATGAAGGAGAAAGATAATGAATATAGGCCGAACACATAGAAGATGTAAACTTTCTCATTTGTCAAAAATCTTACATTAGACATTGGTTTAAATATCTTTACCTATACAGAATTGTCAAAGTCTATTGATTGATTTGGTAAAGGTGTTTTTTTTTCTCTCTCCTACACACTGTAAATTGGGTGGCTTAAAGAACAGAAATTTGTTTTTCTCTCAGTTTTGGAAACTAGAAGTCTAAGGTCAAGGTTGTAACCAATTTGGTTTCTGGCTAGGGCTCCCTTCCTGGCTTGTAGACTGCCGCCTTGTTACCTACGTCCTGCAGGGCCCCTCCTCAGTGTGTGTGCCTATGTGTGCGTCGGTGGGGGAGGGGGATTGGAAGAAGGGCTATTCTTATAAGGACACTAATCTATTGTATCAGTGTCTCACCCTCATGACTTCATTTAACTTGTATTAATTCCTTACTTTAAATCTAGCCCTGGGGATTAGGGCTTCAACATAGAAATTTGCGGGGATGCAAATATTTAGCCCATGACAATACATACATGCATGAGACCCTTCACAGTTAAAGATGGAATCAGGGTGGTTAGGAGAAGGGGGAAAGCAAGGGGATTGGGTTAGAGTTGGATCTACCAGCACCTTCATGGTCTGCTTTGGAACTTCACAGAACCCCATAAATTTACATTTGAGTCAATTCTGTGAGTTGGTAAGAAGTTAGTAAAACTAAACACATTTTGTTTATTAGCTTGTTAGATTGATTTCCAGCTAGAAATGTAGGCGTAAGGCACACGGGTGCCTCATAAGCATTAGAGAAGGACCTGCTTTTTCTTCTGCTCCTGTCATTGCGACACTCGGGATCTCTTCTCTGCCTCCATCCCATGTCATCTGAGGGATCAGGAGACTCAGTCTACCTAATCAATAGTAGTTAGTATGGTTATTAAAATTGGGGCAGAAAAAAATGTAAATCGCATAGGATTGTCTATAGGGAAGCTTCATGTTAGAAATCTTACCAGTGTAAAGTTTCTTCACTAATGAATTTGGCCATATTTAAAAAACAACAACAACAACAAACAAGCAAAAATGAAAACAAAAACAAAACCATAGGAAACAAACAAAAGCAAAAAACTAAGCCCCAAACACAAATGTCAATATATTATCTGAGAAAGCAAATTTCCAGGTGTTTCTGCTGAGTTTTTGGGTTATTTCCATCTAGTCAAATGGAAAGATAGACTCTCAGAAAATCATTGATATCTTTGAAGGTTGTTTTATTTCTCCCCACCTCTCATTTTTTTTTGTCCAATCGCCCTTTT
>VMDR010037898.1:0-10116 GCA_007922815.1 Macrotus californicus | reverse complement strand
TAAGCTATCAAAAAAGCAAGAAAACAATCTAAAGCAATAGCTGAAAATCAAGAAAATCCAATGGATAACAAAGAAAGATAGGTATTGTGTTTTCTGTTAACTGTTATTTAGGTGAGCCATGGTAGGGAAGGATTGGCTCCTTTGTTTTCACTCTCTAATTAAATAGTATGCCAATCTCTAAAAGTTGTATTTTCCTACACTGGGAAGAATACTTGTTTACATTTATATAGCAAAGGCCCTCTTAATGACCTATCCCCTAATTTGCCCAATTCTCAATATGGTGTGTGTGAACTTTGAGGTAAGCTCATTGGAGGGTGTTAGGAGCAAGGGAAGTCTATAATGCCACATGATTAGTGAGGATGCTCCTGGTTTACCCTAGGAGAAGGATGCATTGGTCAAGGTTTTCCAGAGAAATGTAACCAATAGGATGCGTGTGTGTGTTTAATGTGTATCTATAAAGACAGAAAGACAGAAACAGATACAAAAATATGTGAAGAGATTTTAGAAACTAGCTCACATGATTGTGGATGCTTTGTAAGTCCAAAATCTTCAGGGTAGGCCAGAAGGCTGGAGACGCTGGGAATAGTTGCAGTTCAAGTCTAAAGGCCATCTGCTGAAGAGGTGCAAGATGGCAGAGGAGTGAATGGAAGCCACATTCACCTCCTCCCAAGACCATACGGAATTACAACTAAATTGTGGAGAAATCACCTGGAACAAACAACTGAACAATATCAAGACAGAAGCCTTATAACCTTGGACAGACTGAAGAGTCAGCTTCAGCACTAACTGACTGGTAAAGCGTGTGAGGAAGACTCAAGAAGCCTGTCTAGGCGCCCACAGGTGGCAGTGCTGGAGGGATAATTAAGCAACCAGTTGAACCCTGCTGAGAAATGTGGGGTCTAAACCCTAAGCTGGGATCCCCAGCCTAGAGCAACAGAGCCCCCCAAAATACACAGGTAACAACCGCTGTGAAAAGTGGCAGGATTGCTCTCTGCCAGAGACTGATGGCTGGAGATGCAAAGAGCCATTTAAAGGACCAACGCACAAATTTTCATTTGTAGCTACTTATCCTGAGCTCCAGAGTGGGTTAGAGATGCCTGAGGAGAGATTGGGGAAGGAGGCTTTGGAGAGAACTGAGAGAGTAGCCAGTGGGATCCCAGTGCTGAGTCATCACCGGAAGAGCAGCAGCCATCCTGCTCAGGCAGACCACTCTGCTCAGGGCAGCAGCAGCCTGAAGAGAAAAATAGCCCCGGCCCCACCCTATGGGGCTTAAGCCTGACTACTGAGTGCAGAGTGACTAGATTAACAACTGAAGGAGATGGACATAGACAGTAGATCTCTGGCAGTCTTGGAGCAGGCTGCCTAAGGTCAGACAGGGTCAACAACCGACATCACCAGAGGCCGATCCAGAAAGAAAAAACAATGGTAAATACTAGAGGCTACTGACAAAATTCACTGTGATCTTCTCCATGATTTTTGATATTTTCTTTCCTGCATAGGTTTTTAACATTCGTTTCTTGCCCACCAAATTTGTGTATATTAAGACACTTGATTTCATACTATAGTTTATTTCTTTACTTTCTTATAATAGTCTTAATCTCTTTACACCCTTATTAATACTGGTTCACTTGCTGGATAGTGGAATTGTGGAGGGGGCAGTTATTTTGGCGGGTGTGGGTTTGTTTCCTGGGCTTTGTGGTTTTGTTCTGGCAGCACCTGTACAATAGTATACAAGACATGGTGGGTAGAGTGACCCTCAGTCAACCAGCTTGAGTGAGAGGACCCACCAAAGAATGACCCAACAACAAACAAACCCAATTACCTCCAGAGTGCCAACATAAACAACATGAAGGGCATCCCAAGAGCATTAACTTCAGGAGATCAAGGAGACTGCACCACTGAATCTCACAGATCTTCTACCATTGACGTTCACACCACAAACTCAGGGAGTCAAAACAGATCAATTTAAGAAGCAGGGGCAAATAAGAAAAGTCTCAAAAATAATAGGAAGACAAAGAAACAATCCCAAATGGAAGTAAAGGAGGAATCATCAGAAAGAATGCTAAATGAAATAGAGGCAAGTCAACTATCAGATACTGAGTTCAAAACAATGGTTACAAGGAAGCCCAATGAGCTCACAGAGAATTGCCAAAAACTACAGGGAAACTCCAATGAGCTCACTGAAAACTATACCAGCATGAAAAGGGACATAGAAACAATAAAAAAGATCCAAGAGGAAATGAAGAATACAGTTTCTGAATTGAAGAACACAGTAGAAGGAATGAAAAGCAGGATAGATGAAGAAGAGGATAGAATCAGCAAGCTAGATGACAAGGTAGAAAAAACCTCCCAGAAAGAACAAGAAAAGGAAAAAATACTCAAAAAGAATGAAGAGGGATTAAGGGAAAAGCAGGACAACATGAAACATAATAATATCCATATAATAGGGATACCAGAAGGAGAAGAGGAGCAAGGGATAGAAAACCTGTTGGAAAAAGTAACTGGAAAACTTATCTAATTTGATGAGAGAAAAAAAATCACACAAATCCAGGAAACACACAGGGTCCCAATCAAGAGGAACCCAAAGAGGCCCACTCCAAGACACATCATAATTAAAATGGCAAAATTCCAAGACAAAGAGAGGTTCTTAAAGGCAACAAGGGAGAAACAGGAAGTAACATACAAGGGAGCCCCAATAAGGCTAGCAGCTGACTTTTCAACAGAAACACTCTAACCCAGAAAGGAATGGCAAGAAATATTCCAAGTGATAAAAGGTAAAGGCCTGAAACCAAGACTACTCTACCCAGCAAAGCTCTCAATTAAAATAGAAGGTGATAAAAGGAGATTCCCACACAAAAGAAGGCTGAAAGAATACACCTCCACCAAACCAGGACTGCAACATATACTGAAAGGACTACTTCATGAAGAGGAAGAAAGAGAGTGAGAGAGACAGATACAAAGGAAATAAAATGGCAATGAATAAATACCTATCAATAATAATGTAAATGGATTAAATGCTCTAATCAAAAGACACAGGATAGCTAAATGGATAAGAAAACATGATCCACACATATGCTGCCTACAAGAGACCCACCTCAGAGCAAAAGACCTACACAGACTGAAAGCAAAGTGTTGGGAAAAAGTATTCCAAGCAAACAGACAGGAAAAAAATGCCAGAGTAGCAATACTTGTATTAGACAAAATAGACTTCAAAACAAAGGCCATAAAAAGAAACACAGAAGGACAATTCATAATTCTTAAGGGAAGAATCCATAAAGAAAGCATAAACATTATAAACATATATGCATCCAACATAGGAACACTCAAATATAGAAGGAAAATCTTGGAGGACTTCAAGAAAGCTATAGTCAGCAACACACTTATACTAGGGGATTTTAAAACCCTACTGTTAAAAATGGATAGCAAACAAAATATCAACAAAGGATATTGTGACATTGAACAATGCCCTAGATCAAATGGAATATATATATAACATCTATCTATATATAGAACCTTTCATCTCAAAAAAGCAAAATACACATTCTTTTCAAATGTACATGTGACATTTTCAAAGATAGACTACATGATAGGTCACAAAACAAGCCTCAATGATTCAAGAAAATCGAAATCAAATCAAGCATTTTCTCCAGCCCCAAGGGACTGAAACTAGAAACCAACCTCAAGGAAAAACTCAAAAACACTCAAATTCATGGAGATTGAATAGTATGCTATTAAACAATGAATGGGTTAAGAATGATATTGAGGAAGAAATGGGAAAGTTTCTGGAAACAAATGAAATGAACTTACAACAGTCCAAAACTTATGTGACACAGTGAAGGCAAGTGAGAGGAAAGTTCATAGTGATACAGGCCTACCTAAAAAAGATAGAAACATTTCAAATAAACAACTTAATCCTACATCTAGAAGAACTGGAGGAAACAACAAACAAAGCCTACAGCGAGTAGAAGGAAGGAAATAACCAAGATCAGAGCAGAATTAAACGACACAGAGACTAAAAGAACAATTCAAAGGGTCAATAAATCTAGGAGCTGGTTCTTTGAAAAAATAAACAAAATCGGCAAACATTTAAGCAGATTCATGAAGAAAAAAGAGAGATGACCCAAAGAAACACAATCTGAAGTGAAAGGCAGAGACTACAACTGATGCCACAGAAATACAAAAGATTGTAAGAAACTACTACAAACAACTATATGCCAAGAAATTTGAAACCTGGGTGAAATAAGCAAATTTCTAGAAAAATATAATCTTCCAAAACTGAATGAAGAAGAAGCAGAAAGCCTGAGCAGGCCAATAACAGCTGACAAAGTTGAAACAGTAATCAAAAAATTCCCAGCACACAAAAGCCCTGGACTGGATGGTTTCACAGGAGAATTTTACAAAACATTTAAGGAAGATGTTACCCCTATCCTTCTCAGACTATTCTTAAAAATCCAAAAAGATAGAAGAATCCCAAACTCTTTTTATGAAGCCAGCATCATCCTAATCACAAAACCAGATAAAGACACAACGAAGAAAAAAACCTTTAGGCCAATATCACTGATGAATATAGACACTAAAATCTTCAACAAAATATTGGCAAACCACATCCAGCAATACATTAAAAAGATCATACACCATGATTAAGTGGGATCCATCCCAGGGATGAAGGATGGTACAATATTTGTGAATCAATAAATGTAATACATCTCATAAACAAAAGGAAAGACAAAAATCACATGATCATATCAATAGATGTGGAAAAAGCATTTGGTAAGTTACAGCACTCATTTATGATAAAAAGACTCAACAAATGGGAGTAAAGGGAGCATACCTCAACATAATAAAGGCCATGTAAAAAATACCTACAACCGACATCATACTCAATGGGCAAAAACTAAAAGCTTGCCTACTAAGATCAGGAACAAGACAAGGATGTCTGCTTTCACCACTCCTATTCAACATAGTATTAGAAGTCTTAGCCACAGTGATCAGACAAGAAAAAGAAATAAAAGGCATCCAAATTGGAAAGAAGGAAGCAAAACTGTTTGCAGATGACACAATAGTGTACATAGAAAATCCTATAGACTCCACCAAAAAACTACTTGATCTAATAAGAGAATCTGGCAAAAC
The DNA here is from genome assembly GCA_007922815.1 of Macrotus californicus. Lineage (NCBI taxonomy): Eukaryota > Metazoa > Chordata > Mammalia > Chiroptera > Phyllostomidae > Macrotus > Macrotus californicus. Next base: position 4,986 of record VMDR010037898.1, on the reverse strand, counting down.
AGCAGAATGCAAAGTCAATATTCAGAAATAAAAGGCATTTTTGTATACCAACAATGAAATATTAGAAACAGAAATTGGGGAAAAAATCCCATTTGATAGAGCAACAAGAAAAATAAAGTACCTGGGAAGAAACCTAACCAAGGAAGTAAAAGATCTATATGCAGAAAACTCCACAATGCTGAAGAAAGAAATTAAGGAAGACACAAACAAATGGAAGCATATACCATGTTTATGGATCGGAAGAATTAACATCATCAAAATGTCCATACTACCCAAAGCAATCTATAGATTCAATACAATCCTTATTAAAATACCAATGACATATTTCACAGGTATAGAATGAACACTTCAAAAATTTATATGGAACCATAAATGACCACAAATAGCTGCAGCAATTTGGAAAAAGAAGAACAAAGTAGGAGGAATCACAATACCTGACATCAAACTATATTGCAAGACCATGGTAATCAAAACAGTACTGGTACTGGCATAAGAACAGACACATAGATCAATGAAACAGAACAGAAAGCTCAGAAATAAACTCATATCTCTATGGTCAATTAATATTAGAAAAAGGGGGCAGGAACATAAAGTGGAGCAAAAATAGTCTTTTCAACAAATGGTGTTGGGACATCTGGACAGCTACATGCAGAAAAATGAAACTTGACCACCAATTACACCATACATAAAAATAAACTCAAGATGGATAAAAGTCTTAAATATAAATATAAGTCATGACACCATAAATGTCCTTGAAGAGAATATAGTCAGGAAAATTTCAGATATTCCATGCAGCAATATTTTCATTGCTATGTCTCCTACAGCAAGGAATATAAAGGAAAGAATAAATGCTGGGACTACATCAAATTAAAAAGCTTCTCCATGGCTAAAGAAAACATCAGCAAAATGAAAAGGGAACTGATTGTATAGGAGAACATATTTGCCAATGATACCTCGGACAAGGATTTCATCTCCAAAATATATAAGGAACTCGCATGACTCCACACAAGGACGAGAAACAACCCAATTAAAAATGGGCAAAAGAGCTAAGCAGATACTTCTCCAAAGAGGACATACAGAGGGCCCAGAGACATATGAAAGGATGGTCAGCATCGCTAGCTATCAGAGAGATGCAAATTAAAGTCACAATGAGATACCATTTCACACTGGTCAGAATGGCCATCATAAACAAACCAACAAATAACAAGTGCTGTTGATGTTGTGGAGAAAAGGGAACCCTAGTACACTGTTGGTGGGAATGCAAACTGGTGCAGCCACTGTGGAAAACAGTATGGAATTTCCTCAGAAAACTAAAAATCAAACTGCTTTTTGACCTGGCAATTCCGCTGCTGGGAGTATACACTAAGAACCCTGAAACACGAATTCAAAAGAACCTATGTATCCCAATGTTCATAGCAGCACAATTTACAGTAGCCAAGGAAGCAACCTAAGTGCTCATTAGGAAATGAGTGAATCAAAGAACTGTGCTATATTTACACAATGGAATACCATGCAGCAGAAAGAAAGAAGAAACTCCTACACTTCGTGACAGAATGTATGGATCTGGAGAGTATTATGCAAAGGGAAATAAGCCAGGCAGTGAAAGACAACTACCATATGTTCTCACCTATAAGTGGAGCCTAATCAACAAAACAAATAAGCAAACAAAATATAATCAGAGACATGGAAATAAAGAACAAACGGACAGTAACCAGAGGGTAGGGGAGATGGGATAAGGAGGGGAAAAGGGGAAGGTCATCAGGGAACATGTATAAAGGACACATAGACAAAGCCAAAGGTGGGTAGGATTGAGGGTGGGATTTGCACATGGGTGATGCAGAAAATGTAGACAACTATACTTGAATAACAGTAAAAAAAATGAACAACATATAAAGGCTGTCTGCTAAGGGGAAATCAATCTTTGTTCCAATAAGGCCTTCACTGATCAGATGAGGCCCACTCACATATTGGAAGGCAGTCTGCTTTAGTGAAAGTCCACTTTAATATTAATCTCCTCCAAAAAACACCTTCACAGGAACATGTAGAATAATGTTTGACCAAATATTTGAGCATAATGGCCCAACAATGTTGACACATACCATTAGCCATCACAAAAGGGATATAGTAGACTATCAGGTAAGGCCTAAATGGAACCAGAAAGTACAAATTCATGAGCAAAACAGCCTCATCTCAGCCTGAGAAGCAAGAGTGTTGGTTCAAATTTCTGGTGCCTGGAAATATTTATTATAGCTACGCTGGAAGGAGAAAATATTGTAATAGGGAGGTAAATGAGAAAAGAACCCCTTAATGACTGCAGAAGGGACATTTCCCAGTGTTGCAGTGGAGTCTCACAGTGGTTGTGAAGCAGAGTGACTACATGGGACTATGTGGAAAAACAACAAAAGCCTGAGAGGCAGGAGTGACAGTGGTAGCCTGCCTGCAGCACAGTGATACTAAACTCTTACATCTACCCTGTGGCCTGTTCTGTGTCCGGGTGGTAGAGGGCTGCAGGTGGAATTGGGTAATGCTGGCAGATGGTGGCCTTTCTAGGCCGTGCAGTGTGCCAGGAGAATCTTGGCAATGATTCTCAGAGAACACGTAAAAACATGAAAACTCTAAAAGGCAACCTAGGAACACTCCACTCCCAGTGCCAGATTGGCACATGTGGGGAGGTCAGTAGTTTAGTACTCTCTCAAATTAATATTTGGACAGAAATATTCGCCAACACTTTTCATTATTATTGTTGATGTGGGAAGAAACTGACTTTCCATGAAAAATTATACAGCATATTTTATTATGTTCCTTCCTCCTTCCCTTCCTTTCTCTCTCTTGCTCTTATTCTCTCTCTTTCTCACTTTCTTTTTCTGGCTGTCTTTCTTTTTTTCTTTGTTTCTTTTCTGGCTGTTTTCTTATTAGTTTTTATTAAAAACAATGCACAATCCTGGAAAGTTCTCCAAGCTGATTTTCCTACCATATCTTTCCACTTACTTGAATTATCCCCTCCCCATCTACACTGGCAAACTACCGCTTATTTTTTCACCACCACGTTAATTCTCTGACCTTTCTCTAAGTCCCCCTGCATGGATCACTTTCTTCTTTGAGACACTACTATATTCCCCTATTCAAATATAACACCATGTTGACATTATTTCTCTCTCTTCCTTGCCTTTTTCTTCCATCGGACCCTGAGTTCCTTTTCAGAAGTTATCCTCAGTGGCTTAGCATTATGCCTGGTCCACGATATTGACTGAATGAAAGACTTCCAAAAACCCTTTCTGAATCTGTTGAGATTGGTATGGCCTCATACCAAACTCCACATATTGTTCATCATATAAATTGTTAAGATGTGTTTTATAAAAGAAAAACACTTTCATTTATGTATATTCTGCCCTAAAGAACAGATCTAAGCAAAGATTCATATAAATCTTAAAGTGGTGGGAGGCAGACAAATAATTCTGAAGTTGATTAGACTTTTTTAATGTAATCCGAATTCTTTCTTTTCCATTTTTTTTATTATTGTTCAGTTATAGTTGTCCCCATTTCCCCCTCCTTACTCTCCCCTGCCCTACCCACTGCACCTCCCACACTCAATCCTCCTCCCACCTGTTGTCTTTGTCCATGAGTCCTTTACACATCTTCCTTGACTTGACTCTTCTTCTTTGCCCTGTAATCCCCATTCCCCATTCCTTCTGGTTACTGTCAGTTTGTTCTTTATTTCCATGTCTAGGATTATATTTTGCTCACTTGTTTGTTTTTTTTATTAGGTTGCACTTATAGGTGAGATCATATGGTGTTTGTCTTTCACCTTCTGGCTTATTTCACTTAGCATAATGGTCTTCAGTTCCATCCATGCTGTCATGAAGGGTAGGAACTCCTTCTTTCTTTCTACTGCATGGTATTCCATTATGTAATTGTACCACAGTTTTTTGATCCACTCATTTACTGATGGGCACTTAGGCTGTTTCCAGCAGTGGAATTGTCAGGTCAAAAGGCAGATCCATTTTTAGTTTTTAGAGGAAATTCCAAACTGTTTTCCACAGTGGCTGCACCAGTCTGCATTCTCACCAACAGTGTACTAGGGTTATAATAAAAAAAAATACATTTAATTTTCTCTTCCCCTCTCACCCATTTTAAAATCACTTCTATAAGAACCAGAATGGCTGATGCTAGTGTGCTGCTAACCTCATTTTTGTTGTGTATTGAAGGCATGGGAATAGGGACAATAAGCCCTCATTCATATGTTTAATTTGACCAGATAGATAGACAATCCAGGCCCACAAAATTTTTAACCTGGAAAATGTTACAATTATGTGATTTTAAGCACGTAAAATATTGAATAGAATCTTCTGGAAGAATCTGAGCTGCAAGAACTCGTATGGATAAAGGCTTCAAGAAATACAAAGAAGACAGTTGTCACAAAAGTGTCAAGAATTCACAAAACTAGAATTAACCTGTAAGTTTAAAGAATGCTCATAGAATTATAGAATAAAATAAAATTTTAGATATGGAAGGGATTGTCACAAACATTTAAAACAGATCTCTAACCTATCAACTGTCAATCAACTGTTGATTGACATTATTGATGGGCTACCATGTGCCTATCACCTCACTGTCCTGGAACTGTCAGCACAGGAACTTCCAGTGAATCCCTACTTTAGTGGCTGGAGCCCTAGAGTGATGCATCACCCTGCTCTGCCTGTGCTGAGAAGGTAGATCCAAAAGATAAAAACTGGAGAAATAAGGATAGTCCATCCCCATTCCTAAGGTTATTTATTAAAATGTTACTTATCCTTTGTTTCATTCCAAAAATTATTTGAGGTGGTATATGAAAATATACATCCAGTGCCTCAGGATAATTGAAAAATCAGTGTATTAAAAATAGGGGAAATAAAACCAAAATCAAAATGAATACTCAACATACTTAAAATACATTGCCTGAAGTGGGTTTCAGATTTGGTTCTGAGCTTCCCAGCTGCCAAACCAAAG
>VMDR010037897.1:0-10115 GCA_007922815.1 Macrotus californicus | reverse complement strand
ACCAGACCAAATCACGGGATTCTGAAATGAATTTGGGTTAGCCTGTTTACTAATTTAAGATTTTGCTCAGATGACCAAAGCTTTGTATACTGCAAGAATTTTTTTAATCTTTTTTTATTGTTGTTCTATTACAGTTGTGCCAATTTTTCCCTGTTGCTCTCCCCTGCCCCACACCCAACCCCCCGGTCCCTCAGTCAGTCCTCACCCTGTTGTCCATTACCATGAGTCCTTTATACATGTTCATTGACTTTAAAGCACAGGTGGCAAACACACTTTGTTTTATCCAGCCCGGCACCTTGTTTCTACCGGGCGGCAACACCGAGCTCTCGCTTAACTGTTAAGGAGTAGTTACATTTCTACAGTCCTAAAATTACATTCGGCTCTTTGAAGGCAACCTCAAAGCTGATGTGGCCCCTGGTGAAAATGAGTTTGGCACCCCTTCTTTAAAGCAATGTTAAAATTATAATCAATTATAGGTTGCATTCCATTGTCTCCAAGAGGCCTGACAAACACAAACAACAGAAAATGGAAAGTGAGTGTGCATAAAAAAGTGGAAAAGCTCAGAAGACAAGAAGAGCAGCTTTAGAATGCCTGAATTTAAGGTGGCAGATTTTCCTAGAGGAGGATAGAGCTGGAAAGGAGCCTGAGCACACTACGGCTGCTGCCACACGTCTGGAGATGAAGAAGATGTGAAAGGGGAAGGAGACTCAGATGCCACTTTACTCCTGTGCTTGATGCTGGAAAGGGAGCAAGCTGCCAACCCGCCCCCCCCCCCACTCCTCAAAACAAAAAACAAACAAAAAATCCAGATGGCTTCTTCCTCTTCAGGATGGCTGCAGGAAACAAGTCATGGGACAAGCTCTGATTGGGATTTGATCTCTGGCTCCTACTGTCAAGTCATTTAAAACAAATAACATCACCAAACAACATATCTCACTCACACCAAACATACAAACTGTCAGATTTAATTTGCCAGCTCAAGGCCAAATTTAAAACCAGTTTAAAGTCAACAAAATTCCATGGCTAGGTTGAGACACAGACTCAACAAATAATAGATACAGTTCCAGTAATCAATTGCCTAATTTTCTCATTATAAAATGAAAGTGCTGTTTGTCAGCTATGCCCATTCAGCAGTAAGTTTTGCAGGTCTGTGCCTGGAATAATCAGTCAGGCAGCTTCTCAGACAGAACCTGGAGAGATCAGCAATGGCCAGGGGTAACTGAACTATGGGCAGAAAGCCCCTCAGAGCTAAGTCCCTGAAACCACAGAGGTCACATTGTCATATAAAATTTAAAGGAGTGACCTGCCCGGAGGGATATATGATGGGCAACAAGAACAGAAATGCCATGTGAGACAAAGGGGACTTCCCTGTCCAAGGTCAGAAACCAGGAATCCAGGAGAAATACAAAGAAGGGACCAAGTGACTCCCAGACAGACAAGGAGATATGTTGCAATAAGATGATTGGCAGTGCCAGTGGGATAGCTCCAAGAAGAGTTGAAAACCTGGTCCACTAAAAGGGGCTGGAAGATGGACAGGAGATAGGAAAGCACTCCAACTAATGGCAGAATAAAAAGCCGTAACAGTGTCAGTGAAGACTGGAGGAACAGAGATGGAGAGGTCCTGTCTGCCCTCAGAAGAGAAGTGGGACATTATGGGGGCACCTCTAATTGCCCACAAGGTGTGCTACTGACAGGAACCACTCTTGTGAGGTCAGAGGAAAAGAGAAAGGGATGGCCAGGACCATCCATTTAAGAGACACTCAGCCTGTCTCAATATAATCAAAGTTACCAAGAGAACCTCTCAAAACCTTTTCCCCTAAGACAACCAAAAGGGAAAATCCCCGAACCAAATGGCTTTACAAGGACTCAGATAAACAGATTTGGGGGTCCTGGGTCTAATTCTGGAGAATGTACCCCAAGGGGCTGCATTTGAAGATTGAATTTGAGTTTCCCATAGCTGACACAAATATGGCAAACACAAACATATACTCAAACAACAAAATCCAATTCCTGCAGGAGAGAAATGAAAGGATGGTGAACACTATGATCCCATAACCTCTAGCCTACTGAAAACACTATCAGCGACCCAGGGTTCCCTGACAACTAAACAACTAGACCAGAGATGGTCACCTGAGGATGTCTGAGATGGCCTTACAGGTGTTCCTCAACTCTCCAGCATTAGACCTAGGTCAAGCCCTAAATCCAGCTGTCTGAAGACAGTTCCTGCCTGACTAACCTGAAACCAAGTGTGCACCAGAAATAAAACTATCCTTTTGACAACCCTACAACCAAAACAGGAATAGAAACACTAATTAAAGTGACTACAAGGGCTCACTTATCTCCATTCTAAAGTGCTCAACAAAACAGGTTCAGGTGGGCCTGAATCTTGCTTCATTGCCGAGGTGGGCCAGGCAGCCCTTCCAGTGGTCAACACCAGTCTGGAGTTTCCTATAGAAGACATCCCCTCTCTAGTGGAGACGCAGGCGAGTAAGCCCCCAATGAGCTGCTGCTGCCAACTCTTTCACCAAGGATCCGTGCCAAGCAGAGAGGGAATCCTTTTAGGAGAGTCCTTTATGGTTTGCCAAATTTGCTACTGAACTCAAGGGATTTGCTGCTTAAGGTGTTCTATTCAAGAATGAGATGTGGTTATTGTTAGGTAGTTTTATTTACTTGAAGCAAGCAAAGGAAACAGGGGATTCCCATCCAAAGCTCTGCCCCCCTGAAGGGAGGTTTAACCATTGCTTGTATATACTATTTGGCTAATTACATGTTGATTTCTTCTTTGCAGTTGGCTAAACTTATCCCGTTGGATTCCAGTCAAGTTCTGCTTGTGTCTGCTATATTTTAGGTACAACTGTGTCTGCTATATTTTAACATTTACCAAGAGTAAAATTTAGTAAGAACTTCCCAGACCTTGAGACCCTTGCTCTAACAAAATGATTGTTTTCTCTATGTTATGCCATGGCTTCTAATCCCTAATAAAGAACATATCATAGGTATGATAATTAGTGCCATCCCATTTTTGTGGTTTTCAACCTAGTTATGCTGCCTGGAAATCCTCCCACAAAACTTTAGTCAATTCCTGCTTTCACTTCTCACAACAGCTTTTCCAAATCTACATCACTATCCTCAAACCCAATGCCTATTCCTGCTTCCAACATTTTCACAGAATCAGTTGTTAAGTTTACAGAGGAAACATAGAACTAAGGGTGTGAATTTCAGCCACTTTCTGGCCTTGGTTAAGTGAACAAGCCAGAGAAAGTGCCCCGGTCATCAATTCTTGGGAGATCCACTACTGTCTAACTACCTTCACATATGAGGTCTGTCTGGAGAAAGTCCAGTCATTGTTAATGTAACAAGAACAGTTTGCGGGACATCTATGTAAACTGGCAGCCAAGGAAAGTGGACTGGAATGCACATGTGTGAACAATGATGACTTCAGTGTACTAGTCAGCGGGGGCAGCAGATACTGTTGAGTGTGCATGTGTACTGTGTGGCTGTTGCAATAAAAATGATTGAACAAGTACAGCAATATATCTACATCAAATTTAGCATTAAGCTTGAACATTCCTCCATGGAAACTATTCAGATGATTCAGAAGGCCACAGCTATGGGCAACTGGTGATTGGCAGCTTCATCATTACAATGTGCCCACTCATGCATCACATCTTGTGCACAGTTTTTTCATAAAACATCAAGCCACCCAGGTGACTCAGCCCCGCTGCAGTCCAGATTTGATATCCTGTGGCTTCTGGCTTTTCCCAAAACTAGAATCACCATTGAAAGGGAAGAGATTTCAGATTATTGATGAGATTCAGAAAAATACAGTGGGATAGGTGATGGCAATTGGGAGAACTGTGTGAGGTCCCAAGGTGCCTACTTTGAAGGGGACTGAGGCATCATTGTCCTATGTACAATGTTTGTTGTAGCTTCTTCAATAAATGTCTCTTTTTCATATTGTATGGCAAATCTATTCTCTTAGGTCCAGTATATGGGAAAGCTTGACATTTTACCTCCTATTTTAGAAGCTGAAGTATTCCACTACCTTTGTATCCAAGATCAAATTCTCCACTGGAGTCTTGGATCTCATCTCTTCCCTTCTCAGAAACTGCATGCATCAGTCATCTCTTCTGCATCTTCAACCTTCTCTTTCTCCTAACCCTTTCCTCATCAGCATATGAACATTTTCAAGTTTCTACCATCCTTTTAAAAATCCTCCCTCAATTTTATGAGACCTTTCAGCTGCCATCTGAGCTTTCCCTTTCCAAGCTTATTGGAAGTATACCCATTTACAGTCTCTATTATTTCAATGCCCAATGTTCCAGTTAAACATTGCTGTGTGGTAAACCACCCCAAAACTTGGGGCTGAAAACAATAATCATTTTATTATACTCATGACTGTATGGGTGAGTAATTTGGGAAAGGCTTTCTAGATAATTCTTCTGTTCCATGTGGCATCTACTAGTCATTCAGTGGTATCCAGCTGGTGTCTCGGTTGATCTGTAGGGTCCAAGATGGTTTCCTTCATGCCTGGTAGCTTAGTGGAGATGTCTGGAACACTGGACACAGCTAGGCTGCTCTCTTTCCATGTCCTCACGATCTCTCAGTGTGATCTCTCTAGCAGCATGATTGGACTTTTTACATGGTTGCTCAGGGCTCCAAAAGACCAAGGCAAAAGTTGCAAGGTAACTTGATTTCCAAGTTACCCTTGGAAGTCAAATAGCATCACTTCCATGCATTCTGTCAGTTAAACATATTTACAGGGCCCACAAGATTCAAGAATGGGGGACTACACGGGGGCCTGATTACTAGGAGAAATGGTTAATAGGAGCCACACATTACAGTCTACCACATCATGTACTTGTCAAACCACAGCAATCTGTCAACATCCCTTGCTCTTCCACTGAAATTGCAATCTCTGAGGTAAAGACCTCTTAGCTGTTAAATCCAATGCATGGTTTTCAATACATACTTTGCTTGCTTTTATGTTGAACTGTACCCTTGGGGAAACTCCCCTTCGTTGGCTTCTGTATACCACCTTTCCTGGCTTGCCTGTCACTTTCTGTTTCTCAGTCTCTTGAATGACTCATTTCTTACGCTCTCTCCTTAACTACTGGCCTTTGTTAATAGTTCTCTTCTCACTCTGCACACTGTGCACCTTGAGAAGGAACATATCTTCCAAGAAGGACCCCTCGTAGTTAACTGGGCACAAATACCTAACTAGAGTCTAACAGTCATGTCTGACAGAGGCGTCTCACAAACATTGCATATCAGGGAAAAGCCACAGACTGAGCTGCCAAGCCTTCTGCACTGAGTTCCAGTTATCTGAGCTGACCTTTATAAATGAATTCCTAGAGCCCTGTCCAATCAGAAATGTATAGCTATATCCTCATTTGCATCGTTACTGGCCAATAAGAGAAGGTCCACAATGACCAATCAAGACCAATTCTGACCAATCAGGACAGTGCTATTTGAACCAATCAAACTGTGTAAAATTTGGATTCCTCATTTGCATAAAAATGTACCAATCAGGGGCCATGGTCAGCACTTTCTCTATATAAGCAGGCCTCTGGCCCAAGGGAGCACACTTTTGCTTTCCCCATTTGGAAACTGTTTATCTGAATAAATTTTCTCCTTTTACTACACCGTAGACTGGGTATTCCTATTGGCATTATATTGGTGGCAGCAAACTTTTGTTAAAATGCTGTCTGGTTATATCATCTACACCTCATCTATAACTTATCTACTGGTAATTCCTCACTATATTATACATCTCCATCCCAGATCTTTCTCCAGTCTTTCAGATTCATATGAACTCTGACTGGCTCTCCCACAGGTACCCAAACATGGGCACAGCTTCTCTACTAAACTTGCACTCTTATATTCTTTACTCAGTACTAATCATCCTTCCAGATGCTCAAGGCAGAAACTTGAAAGTCATCCTTAACCCGACCCTCCCTCTAATTCCCCCTCCAATACTTTGTCACTAATCCCCAATCATTCAACCTGCTAAACAGCTTTTTGATTTATCCACTCCTCTCCATCCCAGATACTAGGTCAGGCAGAGGACTGGTAGGCATCTTGCCCTGTCATTCTGATCTATAAGTTGCATACAAAATAACAGCTTGCTGGAATAAACTCAAATAGTTTTTTTTTTCTTTAAAAAAAGCAGAGGTGACCAAGAGATAACAGGATGGGGTATATTTAGAGTAAAGCTCCTCATGAGGAGAGGCACTCAGGTTGGTGGCAGTGGAATTCTGCCTGTCCAGAGTAAAGTTATTTCAGCTCATGGGAAAGCCCAAGTAGGGGTTGTAAAGCTTCTCATATTATTTTGAAACTTCATCACATTTAACATATCTGTTTCTAAAAACTGCCTTTATCAAGCCACATCATGGGAGCTGAAGTCCAGATCCTGGGTAAAATTTCTTCCTACCTTACTAGAACATTCTCACTATATTGGCTACAGGTTACATAACAGTGACCAGATAGATTCTGAATTCCAGTAAATGACCAAGTAGCTTCTATCAAACCCACCTTACTTCAAATATAACAATATATTCTGTACAAAATATTTAACCCTTTCGGTACGAGCGCCGGATATATCCGGCGCCCATCTGATGACCTGTGTGGATGAGCGCCGGATATATCTGGCGCCCATACAATGGCTCACAATGGCTCACCTCGTACAGCGGGAGTGTCGCGGTGGAAAGAGTGCTCGTACCAAAAGGGTTAAAAAACCCCAACTACCTGGAAGTATTAACAAACAACTCAGAGCAGACAGAAACTGGAAGAGGATCTACCAGGGGTGTTCAACCTGCAACCCGGGGTCTGCATGCAGCCCAGAATGGCTATGAATGCAGCCCAACACAAAGTCGTAAATTTACTTAAAATATTAGGAAATTTTTTTGTGATTAAGTGTTGCAATGTATTTAATGTGTGGCCCGAGACAACTATTCTTCTTCCAGTGTGGCTCAGAGATGCCAAAAGGCTAGACACCCCTGTACACTAAAAGATAGAATTAGAACTAAGTGAGATCCCATTTTTAAAGCTTTTAGCCAAAGGACAGGCCCAATCAGTGACTCAATGGGTGGGTAAAACTGAGTTTTTACAGAGGACAGAGTAAAATCCTGGAATGGAGAGACCCTGACAGGGTGAACCCTAAATTCTCTGTATAAACTCTGTCCAAATCTCTGGTCAACCTCTGAACCATACATGCAAGGCAAGTCTCCAAACAGCTCATATAAAGCTAAAAGAACTGAAAAGAAAGTTTAGCTGCTGCTTACCACAGGGGAGACTGAATATGGAATTTGTATTCAGTCTAGTTAACTGCCTGCTAGAACAACAACAGAAAAATCAATACTTTTCAGTGGGACATAATGGAATCCAGATTTTCTACAACAGGTGTCCTCAACCCCCAGGCTAAGGACCAGTACTAGTGTGTGGCCTGTTAGGAACTGGGCTACCCAGCAGGAGGTAAGTGGCAGGTGAGCAAGTAAAACTTCATCTGTATTTACAGCCAATCCCCATCACTCACATTACCGCCTGAGCTCCGCCTCCTGTCAAATCAATGGCAGCATTAGATTCTCATAGGAGCATGAACCCTACTGTGAACTGTGCATGCAAGGGATCTAGGCTGTGCATCCCTTATGAGAATCTAATGCCTGATGATCTCAGGTAGTGCTGAGGCAGTGATGCTAACTCTGAGGAGTGGCTGCAAATACACATTATCATTAGCAGAGAGATGTGACTGTGCAGAGACCATAATAAATCAATTGCTTGCAGCCCATATCGAAATCCTACCAGTGAATGGCAAGTGACAATTAAGCTGTATCTGGTGGCAGGATTTATAGTGGCAAGTGAGTTGACGTACTTCAATTGTACAGCTGCATCTGGTGGCAGGCTTTAAGTCAGAATCCGACACTTATTTTAGTCTGTGTGCTACCTACCCATCATTTTATTTACCACTTCCATCCGAGCCTCTTTTCCACACTGCACACTTATCTCAGTCACAGTTTTGGTAAGCCCACATGCTAACCCTAGCCAAAATGAAAAAAAAAACGAATGTTGCTGAAGACTGTCTTTGAAAAGGGGGAAAGACCTAATAATGAGACAGCAGAAGACTTAAGACTGCCAACAAAAAGAAAACTGCATTTAAAAGAAAATACCAAGAGTCCTACTGAAATTACAGGTTCATTGCAACAGGTGATTCACATTCTCCAAGTCTGCTTGTGTAACATGTGGTGACCGGCTACCCAATGAAGTCATGAAACCTTCGAAACTGCTTTGCCACATGGACACAAAGCACCCTGTATTAAAAAAACAAGACTTTGGAGTTTTTCAAAAGAAAAAAAATGTGAACACAAAGAACAGAAGCAATTATTGAAGGCCACCGCTTCATCAAATGTGTCTGCACTGAGAGCATCATTCTTAGTGTCTAACCTCATTGCTAAAGCTAAGCATCCCTTCACTATTGGTGAAGAGTTGATTCTGCCTGCTGCTAAGAACATCTGTCGTGAACTTTTAGGAAAGGCTGCAGTTCAAAAGGCAGCATGTGTCCCTCTTTCAGCTAGCACCATAACTAGATGAATTGATGAAATAGCAGAGGGTACTGAGACACAGTTGTTAGAGAGGATGAATGAGTCACTGTGGTACGCAATCCAGGTTGATGAGTCTACCAATATTGACAACAAGGCAACAATGCTTGTTTCTGTGAGATATATTTTTCAGGAGGATGCACATGAAGATATGTTATGGGCACTTTGTTGCCAACCAACACCACACCTGCATGTTTGTTCAAGTCTTTGAGTGATTACAAATCAGGAAAAGTGAACTGGTCATTTTGTGTCAGTATATGCACGGGCAGAGCAGATGCCATAACTGGACAGCTTTCTGATTTCACTACTCAGGTCAAAGAGGTTGCTTCTGAATGTGAGTCTATGCACTGTGTCATCCATAGAGAAAAGCTGGCTAGCTGAAAAATGTCATGTGAACTTATTGTTTTGCAGGAAGTGATTAAAATTATCAACCATATTTGCCCTGGCTGGTGTGGCTCCATGGACTGAGTGCCGGCCTGCGAACCAAAGGGTTGCTGATTCAATTCCCAATCTGGGCACATGCCTGGGTTGCCGGTCATGTCCCCAGTAGGGGGCACATGAGAGGCAACCACACATTGATGTTTCTCTCCTTCTCTTTCTCCTTCCCCTCCCTTCTCTTTAAAAATAAATAAAATCTTTAAAAAATTATCAACCACATTAAAGTACATGACCTTAACTCAGGTCTGTTCATGCAGCTCTGTGAGGAGATAGATATAGAGCACATGTCTTCTCTTATACACAGAAGTGAGATGGCTTTCCACCGGTAGATTACTAGCCAGTTTCTGAGTTATGAGAGCCACTCCAGAGATTTCTTTCAGTAAAACAGTCACCACTGGCAGCACATTTCATGACATAGAATGAGTCACAAAACTTGCTTACTTGTGTGACATATTCAGTCTGCTCACCAAACTCAATCTGTCAGTTCAGGGAAGAACAACTGTGTTCAAGTCAGAAGATAAGTGGCTGCATTCAAAGCCAAACTGGAATTATGGGAGCAAAAAGTGAACACTGGGATGTTTGACATGTTTCAAACATTAGCAGAGATTTTGAAAGAGATTGAGCCAGGGCCTTCTTTCTCCCAGCTGGTGCGTGATCACCTATCTCAGCTTTCAAAAGAGTTTGAACATTACTTCCCAACCACAAAAGACCCCTGAATTGGGAAGGAATGGATCTGCAACCCATTTGTGAATAAGCTGGGTGAATCGACTGTCTGTGCTAGAAGAGGATCAACTGCTTGAGATTGCAAATGATGGTGGTCTTAAAGTATGTTTGAGACAACTTCAAATCTCCATATATTCTGGATTAAAGTCAAGGTGGAGTATCCTGAAATTGACATAAAAGCACTGAAAATGGCCATCAGTAAATGAGTGGATCAAAAAACTATGGTACATTTACACAATGGAATTCTACGCAGCAGAGAGAAAGAAGGAGATCTTACCCTTTGCAACAGCATGGATGGAACTAGAGAGCATTATGCTAAGTGAAATAAGCCAGGTGATGAGGGACAAATACCACATGATC
>VMDR010037896.1:0-10116 GCA_007922815.1 Macrotus californicus | reverse complement strand
TTTATTATTTCAAGTGCTTGGTAGCTGCTACATCAGACAGTACAGATTTAGCATCTCTCTATAAAATTAAGAGAAAAGCATCTCACCACTAGCATTTATGATTGCACCTCCTACTCTGCTGCCAGTATTTGAAGTGTAGCAGTGCAGATGTTATATAATATTTAAGTCAGTTCAAAACAATTATTCTAATGTTGGAGGATCTGCTTTGTTCCCAATAAAGTGAAGGGGTGCACAAGACTATGCCAGGCTGTGCCATCCAGCCCGATGGCAGAGTCTGAACATGGAGGCACAGCACTTTCTTTGTTCAGGTTTTGAAATGTACATGTATCATAGAGGTAGCACTTTTCTGAATTTCATATAGAGAACTATGAGTGGGAAAACTTTTGAAGCACACCATCTCCATAATAAGAAATAGCAAACAAGGGCCCTGGCTGGTGTGTCTCAGTGGATTGAGCTTCAGCCTGCAAACCGGAAGGTCACAGGTTCGATTCCCAGTCAGGGCACCTGGTCTCACATGTTGTCGATGTTTCTTTCCCTCTCTTTGTACCTCCCTTCCCCTTTCTCTAATAATAAATAAATAAATAAATAAATAAATAAATAAAATTTAAAAAAATTTTTTCTGAATAGTTTTTTTTTTTTTTTAAGTAGCAAATGATCCTCTCCAACACTTTCTTTAGGACTATTTACATTATTGGTAAGTCACTGAGGATCTAAAGCCAGTGCTCAGTCCCGTGAGGTAAGTGAATCCCCAGAGCCCTGACGTCATCTAGTCAGTTACACTGTCTAGGGGGCCACAATACACTCACTTAATGTTTTAGAAGAATTTATTGCCCTTGCTTGGATCCCAAAGAATGGTTTATGGTACTGGCTCCTCAGAGGATACCATGGGCCTCAAGACTAGGGCTTAAGAGCTTGATCATGATGTGGATGACAAAGATGCTTATTGAGCCCAAACATGGAATTATTACTGACTCTTGTTAACCCCATTCATCTCTGGCCCCAAGGAATTTAGTCCAGAAGTAAAAGGTTCAGATTTTTTCATTTACATTTTGAAGTCAGTTTATCAAGATCTCTGCACCTTGATTAATCAGCAATTTTTGAATTATCAAGAAACAGTCAAAGAAAGTCATACCCTGGCCAGTGTGGCTCAGTTAGTTGGGGCATTATCCCATAAACTGAAAGGTCACAGGTTCAATTGCTGGTCAGGACACATGCCTAGATTGCGGGTTTGGTCCCTGGTCAGAACACATGCAAGAAGCAACCGATACATGTCTCTCTCTCACTTCGATGTTTCCCTCCCTCCCTCCTCCCTCGGCTTCTCTAAAATCAATGAGCATGTCCTCAGGTGAGGATAAAATAAATATATATATAAAAAGAAAGTCACAACAGTTTATATTTAGGGCTGAGCTGGCTGTCAACAGAAGAGAGTGGTGGTGAACAATATGGTCAGAGATTTGGGGAAAGGTTTGGGAACACTATATCTGAAAGCTTATAACAAAGTCATATGGGAAAGTCTCTTCACAAGATATCTCATGCTCTTGTGTGTAGAGGAAAGCATGGAGCAGGACCCCAGAATGATGAAAGCAATCATTCTTTCTTTTTATTTTCCCAGCTCCGCCAAAGAGAACTAAAACCTCAACAGTAGTCTGAATAGACTTCCAATGACTAAAGGATCCTCTTTGATTTTTCACTACTCAGCAGCAAAAGCAATACATTCTGAGCATGTAAAGTAGTTCAGCTGAGTTGAAAAGCTGAGTTGATGCTTTTCATAAAAAGCCACTCACAGCCCAAACCGAGGGAATCAATATCTTGAGCCATATTTGCAACACAGCTGATGATTTTAAGGCTCATTTCAGTAAGACTGGGCACTACAGTGCAGTGCCTCACTGGATGAGCATGGGGGTGAACGACATTGACTTGGGGCATGAAATAAGTACTATTTGCCATTCTCACACCAAAGGGACATGGATTGTGAAACACCCCAGGCTAAAATCTGGTCTGACATAAAAGTTACAGTACAAACCAGAAAGGAGAAGTCACTTCCATCCCTCTGGGCTGGACAGAAGAAATCTCCTTCACTGTTTTGCACATTCTGTGGCAATACGCTGAGCACAGAAAGCATATTCCATAAATCCACAGTCTTGTCTGCAGTAAGGGCATTTCATCACTTCTCGAACTGCAGGGCTAGGTGTTTTCTGGTCTTCCTGCCTCCTTATGAATCAGAGTGGCAAAGCTGCCCCACGTGCCTCGTTTTTGTTTATCGAGAGACCTGAATCAAAGCATTGTGCAAATTTCAACTGCCAATAATACACTCAGAACATCCAGAAACCTCAGGATGTTTAGCTTATAGGCTCCAGTGAAGATAATATTGAATCACAAATGTGCAATATTAGCATTTTCTCTCACCACTGCCTCCCTGATGGATCTGTAGGAGGAGTTTGTGATGATCTGTAGGGAATGTGACACTCCGAGATATCCCTGCACAGTGGAATGAACCTCAAGGAGGAAGCTCAAGGGCACACTTCTGTTTTTGGTTCTACATGCTGTTTGCAAAAGTACAAAATGCATAGGATAAGTGGTTTGTCAAATTATTAAGAAGATTGTAAAATATTTCGTGATTATGAAATTAGCTAGAGAATGTTCTAGAAGTTCTAAGAAAACAATAGTACACTATGTTCTTACTATAAAATATAGGTCTCTCCAAAATATACACTTTAATGTTCCATGTAATTTATTTTATATCCATTCTTAAGAGTATAGGCACCTTCTCAAACAAAACATTGGAAGTGAGCTTGAAGTATGTGGCTTTCAAAAATGTACAAAATATACTGGGGGGAGGGGGAAGCCACTGCTTTACAGGACATACAGCTTGTAATAGAAGGTTAAAATATCTATATTCACCCAGTCCCTGCCCATGTGAGAGGTATGGAACAAAGGTAGTAACTAAATCCCCCAGAACCGGGATGCTATTTTTGTCTCTAGAATTAGCTAAAAATTAGGTCCTTCAAGAAACTAATGAGCAGGCTCAACTCTGCAGAAAGCATTGGGTCCTCTCTTGAGATCTTGGAAGGTAGGAATGGGTGTCCTCTAGCTATGATCCTGCTGTGGCTCTTGGCAGGCAGACTATTAATGTCAGGACACTCTGGGAGGTTTGTCCTGCTTCTGATGCTTCATGTCCCAGGGGATTCGTTCAGAACATTTGAAGAGAGTGTGGTTGTGCTAGTACGGCTCAGAGAAAAAATGTTCCAGGGTGAAATAATTTTCACTGTTTGGGGAAATGGAGTTTATTTTTGGACATGTTCAGAGACAGGTCAATAATAAGCACATGGAGAATGAAAACTAAACATTCTATGCCATTTGGAATTCATCTGGGCTGTGTCCCAAGGAGGATCTTCTGGTTTTCAGATGAGATACAGTTCTTAGGTTATGATTAATGACCCATGAACAGGTTTGCAAAAGCAGGTACACTGACACGTTTTGGAGAAAATCCAATTATAGCAATTTTATCTCTTCCATTTCTCTCTGGAGGTAAATGTGGGTGTAGTATTCCCAGCCATTTGTTTCTCTTGGGTAACTTTGAAGACCTTGGAAACCTTTATTTTGTTTTCAAATTTTATTAAGTTGGCCTGTACAAACCATTTCAGGGGGTAAGATTACCAAATAAATAATTAAGTTTGTATCATATTATATTACTTGACAATATAACTAATCTCCATTTCTATTTACCAAATGAATTCTAACTGATTTTCTTCAATCAAAAGACCTTCTATATATTAATAACTACGTTCCACGTTATCTTAAAGCAAGGGATTCTTTTTCTTAGAGGTTGTATTAAATGCACAAGCCACTATACAGTTTCATGTTATCTTTGAGGATTTAGTAAAGAGTTAATTCCTACCTTCACTTAGATTTCAAGAGACCTGCAAGGTCACTACAAAAAATTATTGAACTTACATCACAGAAAGTGGAGTCCAATCAATCTGGACTTTCTGGTATTCACAGCATTGCATGTGCCATCTCTCAGAATCTGCTCAGCAGTGTCTGTGGGAAGCTAAGTCTTATTTACTATACTGTCCTGAATAAAAGAACATTGCAGTGAAGTATGGAATTTAAAATTGCCTTTTCCCTGGTGCAGGGAAATATAGCCTCAAATCTCTGACTGAAAAAATCTATGGGGATTGCGGCAGTGGGGGGAAACTCCCAGCCTCACAGGAGAGTTCAATGGAGAGACCCACAGGGTACTAGAATGTACACAAAACCACCCACCCTGGAAGCAGCACCAAAAGGGCCCAATTAGCTTGTGGATAGTGGAGGAAGTGACTGAATTCCGGCCGGGAACCCAGCAAACAGCATTGTTCCCTCTCTGACCCCTCCTGCAGGTACAGCGCCACAACCCAGGGAAGTGGGTTGTCCCACCCTGGCGAATACCTAAGGCTCTGCCCCTTACAACGTTATGGCTGCCCTGAGACAAAAAAAAAATATCACCCTAATGAAATAACAGGTCAAAGCTCCAAAAATAGAACTAAGTGATGAAGAGATAGCCAATATCAGATCCAGAGAAAACACCGGTATTCAAGATGTTCACAGAAATATTTGAGTATGGTTAAAAATTGAGGAAAAAGTGAAGGCTATGTAAAGTGAAATGAAGAGAAATGTACAGGGAACCAATAGAGATGAGACAGAAACCAGGACTCAAATCAATAATTTGGAGCAGAAGAATGAAATAAACATTCAATCAGAACAAAATGCAGACATAAGAGTTCAAAAAAATGAGGAGAGGCTTAGGAACCTCCAGGGCAATTTTAAATGTTCCAACATCCAAATCATAGGGGTGCCAGAAGGAGAAGGGGAAGACCAAGAAATTGAAAACTTATTTGAAAAAATAATGAAGAACTTCCCCAATCTAGCAAAGGAAATAGACTTCCAGGAAGTCCAGGAAGCTCAGAGAGTCCCAAAGAAGTTGGACCCAAGGAAGCACACACCAAGGCACATCATAATTACATTACCCAAGATCAAAGATAAGGAAAGAATCTTAAAAGCAGCAAGAGAAAAGGAGAGAGTTACCTACAAAGGAGTTCCCATAAGGCTATCAGCTGATTTCTCAAAAGAAACCTTGTAGGCAAGAAGGGGCTGGAAATAAGTATTTGAAGTCATGAAAAGCAAGGACCTACATCCAAGATGACTCTACCCAGCAAAGCTATCATTTAGAATGGAAGGGCAGATAAAGTTCCTTCCAGATAAGGTCAAGTTCAAGGAGTTCATCATCACCAAGCCATTATTATACGAAATGTTAAAGGGACTTATCTAAGAAAAAGATGATCAAAACTATGAACAGTAAAATGATAACAAACTCATAACTATCAACAACTAAACCTAAGAAACAAAAACAAAAACAAATGAAGCAAACAACTAGAACAGGAACAGAATCAGAAAAATGGAGATCACATGGAGGGTTATCAGCAGGGAGGAGGAGGGAGGAGAATGGAGGAAAAGGTACAGGGAACAAGAAGCATAAATGGTAAGTATAAAATAGACAGGGGGAGGTTAAGAACAGTATAGAAAATAGAGAAGCCAAAGAACTTATATGTACGACCCATGAGCATGAACTAAGGGGGAGGGTAGGGCAGGTGGGGAGGTGAAGGGCAGAGGGGAATAAAGGAGGGAAAATGGGACAAGTGTAATAACATAATCAATATAATACATTTAAAAAATAAAAGTAAAAAATAAAATCGCCTTTTCTCTACAAATGTTCATATACAAGAAATAAAACGTATTTTACTCTTCACAGGGACAAAGAG
Source organism: Macrotus californicus (assembly GCA_007922815.1). Lineage (NCBI taxonomy): Eukaryota > Metazoa > Chordata > Mammalia > Chiroptera > Phyllostomidae > Macrotus > Macrotus californicus. The sequence goes on along the minus strand of VMDR010037896.1, from coordinate 4,318 downwards.
GGAGTAACAGCAAGCTTCTTAACCCCACCACAAGCCACACAGCGCCTAACACCCTGGACAGCGTGAGTCCAAGGTGTTTTAAGGTCTTTAAAAGAATTGCTTATTTATTCTTACAACCTCCCTTGAAGTCAGAATCATATTCACCCCTATTTTACAGCTGTGGAAACTGAGGCGGGCGAGGTGACATGCCGAAAGTAAAACAGCAGAGTCAGGATTGAATGCAGGAAAAATGAGTAGAAACAGTCCAATGGCAAATAGCATCAAATAGATAACTGCTTAATTCAGTATTGGTTTTTATAAATATGTATTAATGCAAAATTACACTTAAAAATGATTTAATGCCTATTTTAAGCATTCTTTTAAGCAAGGATCTGGGGATGCCTGGCAGAGTCATAGATGAACTCCAAATTCACCTAAATATGAGTCTGTGCATTTGCCTGTGGCTGAGGTCAAGTACATTTATTACATCTTCAAAGGGAATGGAGACAATGTCCCTTACCCCCAACAATAAACCTCTACCAGGACCCAAAGAGCCACACCATGTACCTCCCCTAAATTCTGCAGCAGGTCCGAGCCATCCCTTTCAGCAAGGTAAAGCTTAGAAAGGTACTTGTTTTAGTAATTTACCTAATCTAGTAAACAAGGAAAACTGCCTGAATGTGTGAGCTGTACAGCTGGGCCTTGCCTGTACTATTATTACCTAAGTTGCATGAGCAATCTGCCGTGTTTGTTCCAAGACAATGGTGCTGGGTTTTGAATTATACCAACCTAATATTTTCACCCAATTCCATTGGCCTCGCAGTCAGTAAAATTCCTAACGTGATGAGTGTGGACAAGGCTGTGCATTTTTATTATTTGCTCTGACTGCACAGTTATTTTAATGGAAGTTTGGAGAGTCCATGTTGAGAGCATGATAATCACGTGCCTTTTGAAATCAAGATCCTCACTAGAGATTTTAAAAACCCTTTTTGATATGCTAAATGTCACTGGTGACATCAGTTCTTGCAGGTTAGGTTATCCGGAGACAGATGCTGAGATGGAGTTCAGCGTGTGGGATCCTTATTGGGGACCCACACCTGTGGATAGGAGGGACAGGAAGCAGAATTGGGCAGATGGAGAAGTCAGATTTCAATGAGAGCACAGCACAGCCTCAGCTTACCCAGCAAGAAGCACCGCAGTGTGTACAGCCCAGCAGATTTGTCTGGTTACGGGAGGAAATGGCTGTACCTTTATCCCCTTGCCTTGACCAGTCCTTGTGAGACAGGCCAGGAGGCCAGGACAAGGGGAACAGGGGGACTGAGATAGACAGCTGAACGAACTGGCCTAACAATTTACAGCCAGGTACAGAAGGTGGCCTCCCTAGAGATAACATCTAGGCCTCAGTTGTACTTCAGCTTCAGGCCAGAAAAACAGCAAAACCAGTTGGGCAAGGCCAGGACCAACTGCAGTGACTAAGGATCCCCTGCATGGCACTGACCAATCAGTGGAGACCATGACCCTGAAAGGGCCCAGCTGGAGAACTGATTCTGATGAAACCCTCCCCTGATGCCTCTCCTAAGATTCTGGGGGCTGGCAAGAAAGAGATAAAAGCCTCAAGACAACGGACCCAGAGTACCTGTTCTCCCTCTAGGGAGCAGCCCATGACATGCCTTTCCCTCTCCTTCCATTTCTTCTTCCTCCCACAGGCATGCATTCCTAAACTGTAAGAGTCCCTGAAGACTTGCTACCAGGACAGCAATGGGCAGTGGCAGCTTATCCCAGGCTGATCCTCTGAACCTGTCCCCAAGGCCCCCTTTTCTCTGACTTCCAGCAAGCTAAAGCAGTCCAGCCTAGGCTGTCCCATTGCTTCTTCTATGCTGAGCCCTTCCTTGATTTACTGTCCCCAGTTTTAATAAGCATAAAACTTTATGGCTTATTACCCTCATCTTTATGGACTCATGCTGTGAAATTCTTCCACATGAAGTCAAGAACGCACACACTACCTGCTGGCCCTAGACAGAACTGCTCAGGGCCGGCCTAACACTTGGATGAGCATGCCTTTGGGAAAGGTGACTCTGCAGCTGAGGTGAGTCCTTTAGAAGCTGACTGCTGGAAGCTGTCTGCCATAACTGGGGCACCAGCCCTTTCTCTGAGAGTAACCTAAGGGGTACCTCTTTGTATTCACTGTGGTCCATGCCTTGTACCACTTATTCTGCTGCTTCCTGTCAGCTTGGGAAGCAGTTCCTTCAGGATTTTGGAGGGTATCTCTTCTTTGGAGAAGAGAAAGAAAGAGAGGAAGAAGTTCAGCTGCATAAAGTATAATGCTTGTCACTACTGCAAGCCTCAGGGCTGCCGTCGACACTCATCTCCTCTCTTTCACGCTTCATTCCAGACTCCACTTACTTTCCAGTAACACTTGTGCTGCTCACAGTGGCCCACCTGATGGTATGACCAAGACTCTCACCCCTGAGTGGCTAAGCCTCGGGGTCACCATGCACTTCTCAGGCCATGGCTGCTGCACTTACCTATTAACCATCAAAGTTGAGCAAGGGGATACGAAAGGGCACCCAAGTGGACCACCTGGACACCATACATGCCCTGTCTCTTCTGTTGTATAACAGCAGGCCTCTCTCCTCCTGGTGACCAAGGCCAATTACCCCTTCCAAGAAGGTGACTCACCTTATTGCTAGCTGATCCCCTGTCACAAGGAGGCAGTAGCAGCTTATAATTCAATGGGAAACTTGAGGTATCTTCTGGTGGAAATATTCTGTCTTGAAGAACCAGTGTTTCTGAACATCCATAACCTAGAGCTATGGGAACCAGGGGCACAATTCCCGCAGTGGATCACCAGAAGTGATGGTAAGCAAAGCCAAGTCAAACCGCATCCTTGGTTCCCAGACCCATGGGTCTTCCTGCTGGTGGCACAGACCACCTGAAGGTCTTTGATGCATAGTGCATACTGTACCCCTCTCTCCTAAATTATCACCACTGAGCTGGCACTTCAGCTGTGCCATCAGGACAGTCAGTGGGTGAGTGCCAGTAATTTCCATGGGCCTTTTTTCTGTGATAGCATCTGGAAACCTGTGCTTTGGAGACTCTGTAACTAATGTCCTTATATTCCCACCTGTACCCACCAGCACATTTGATGTACGTGAGTACACCATCCCAATTCACCTGAAAGTCTCTAACTCCTAAAAGTCTTAATTCTTCTAAACCAAAAGGAACAAGAGTAAACAAAAACGCTCCATCTTTGATTAGTTCTTCTTTTTCTATTAAATTCTCTTAAGAAAACATAAAAATCAATCCTCTGAGCTGTTCTAAAGAAAAATGCCCTATTGAGAAAGATTCTTACCAAGAAATATTGTTGAAGAAAAGTGTTGATTTTTTTCTCATGAAAAATGTAGGCTTTCCCTAATGATTTGGAGGAAGACATTTTTTTTTCTATCCTAGAAGTCTTTCAGATTTCTTCTAATACATGGTAGCAGGTTTTGTAGTGCTTTGTATGAGATCCCAAACTTCATTCATTATTTTAAATCTGTTTTCACAAGTACCCATCAGACTACAACCCAACCTGACACCAAAGAGCAGTACAGTGATGATGGAAGGCCTGTGAAGGAGGCAGCTCACAAATGAGAGGAGGCAGCCAGTGGTCTGTGATTTCAGCTGAAGGATCCTCTGGTTTCCCCAAGACCATCATCTCTTTTTCCCCAAGAAATCACGTCTTTCCCAACAGACACCACTTGCTGATATTTGTTCTTATAACAAAGGGGCAAACAAAATCTATAATACTGCTCTTTTTTTTCTTTCTATACTATCCTTACTAATTTTAAGGAATTGTAAAGTAATTTGAATGTCTTCTACCAGGTAATAAGTGAACATGGCAATTTAGTAACTTATTTTTCAGACATTGTTATAATTGAAATGTTTCTTATCTTAGTTTTCGCGGTTGTGTGATTGTAATAATTGAAAAGAAGACAGTAAAATCAGCCCCTTAGTTGGCTCGCTTTTCAGGCAAGAAAGAGATTGAATCAAAGGAGTGCATTGCCTGGGAAACAGATCTGGGTGACGACAATAGACAGTGGCCGAGGTGCTCATCGGGGCCCCATATGTTGATGATGCTAATTAGATTCTGAAACTATATTTCTATTAAGGACTTGACAATTCCAATTTAAGCTTTTCTTACTCTGCCTAGTTTCAAGAAATATATAATGCATTTCATGGTGCTGCTGATTACAAATCTCCGGAGAAAATGTTATAGCAGAATGCTGATTAAATGTGCAAGCTATAAAAGTTGTATAAAATGAGCTTCACATGATACATACAGGTCAACTATACGTCT
>VMDR010037895.1:0-10117 GCA_007922815.1 Macrotus californicus | reverse complement strand
CCTTTCCTTTCCTTTTGTTTTATGTGTTTTTCCTTCTTTAATCTTTCTTTATTCCTCTCTTTTTTTTGCTGTTTTCTTTTGTTGATTATGTCCCAGTTAAAGGTGAGATCATGTGGTATTTCTCCCTCATCGCCTGGCTTATTTCACTTAGAATAATGTTCTCTAGTTCCATCCATGCTGTTGCAAAGGGTAGGATCTCCTTCTTTCTCTCTGCTGTGTAAAATTCCATTGTGTAAATGTACCATAGTTTTTTGATCGACTCATTGACTGATGGGCACTTAGGTTGCTTCCAGCACTTGGCTATTGTAAATTGTAGTTTGCTTTTGTTTTTGTTTTAGGTTCAGTTGTTAATAACTGTGAGTTTGTTGTCATTTTACTGTTCATGTTTTTTATCTACTTTTTCTTAGATAAGTCCCTTGAACATTTCACATAATAAGGGCTTGGTGATGATGAACTCCTTGAACTTGACCTTATCTGGGAAGCACCTTATCTGCCCTTCCATTCTAAATGATAGCTTTGCTTAATAGAGTAATCTTGGATGTAGGTTTTTGGCTTTCATGACTTGGAATACTTCTTGCCAGCCCCTTCTTGCCTGTAAGGTTTCTTTGGAGAAATCAGCTGACAGTCTGATGGGCACTCCTTTGTAGGTTACTGTCTCCTTTTCTCTTGCTGCTTTTAAGATTCTCTCTTTATCTTCGATCTTGGGTAATGTAATTATAATGTGCCTTGGTGTGTTCCTCCTTGGGTCCAACTTCTTGGGGACTCTCTGAGCTTCCTGGACTCCCTGGAAATCTATTTTCTTTGCTAAATTGGAGAAGTTCTCCTTCATTATTTGTTCAAATAAGTTTTCCATTTTTTCCTCTTCTCCTTCTGGCAGCCCTATTATTTGGATATTGGAATGTTTAAAGACATCCTGGAGGTTCCTAAGCCTTTCCTCGTTTTTTTGAATTCTTGTTTCTCCATTGTGTTCTGGTTGAATGTTTCTTTCTTCCTTCTGGTCCACACCATTGATTTGAGTCCCGTTTTTCTTCCCATCCCTGTTGGTTCCCTGTACATTTTCTCTCATTTCACTTAGCATAGCCTTCATTTGTTCATTTAATTTGTGAGAAAATTCAACCAAGTCTGTGAGCATCCTGATTACCAGTGTTTTGAACTGTGCACCTGATAGGTTGGCTATCTCTTTGTTGCTTTGTTGTATTTTTCTGGAGCTTTGATCTGTTCTTTCATTTGGGCCATTTTTGTTGTCTTAGCATGCCTGTTATGTTGTAAGGGGCGGAGCCTTATGTGTTCACCAGGTTGGGGCAGCCACATTGCTGGGTTGTGACGCTGTTTGTGGGGTAGGGGTCCGAGAGGGAACAGTGCAGCTTGCTCCTCTCTCTGCCAGTTTTCAGTGATTTTCTGCACTACCCACAGTCAAATTGGACCCTTCTTGTGCTGATCCCAGGTGGGTGGGCTTGTGTTTGCTCTAGGACCCTGTGGGTCTCTCCAAGGAACTCTCCTGTGAGTCCAGGAGTAACTCCCACTGCTGCTGCCTCAACCCCCACAAGAGTTTTCAATCAGAGGCTTTGAGGCTTTATTTCCCTGTGCTGGAACTCTGGGTTGTGGAGTCTGTCTTGCTCCCCAGGTGTTCCTCCCGGTTTATTTGTACGTGGGTGTGGGATGGCCAGATCTGCCAGCAGCTACCTCGCCCAGTCCGCTGGCTGTGCCTTATCTGCCCCCATCTGCCAGCCACCACCCTACCGCAAGTCCTCTCCTCCAGGCTGCCCCTCCTACCGGTCTTGATGAATGTTTCTTCTTTAACTCCTTGGTTGTTGGACTTCCATACAGTTTGATTTTCTGTCAGTTCTGGTTGTTTTTTGTTTTAAAATTTGTTGTTGTCTTTCTTTTGGTTGTGTGAGAAGGCACAGTGTGTCTACCTACACCTCCATCTTGGCCGGAAGTCCCATGACTTCGATTTTAACATTGCTTTGGAAATCAAACAGCCCTAGGATCTGTGCTGAAGTGGAGAAAGGAAGACTTGTCTCCTGCAGACCTGTACTGGTGTAAGGTGACAGGCTGAGTTTGGTTTGAGTGATTATTGTAATAAAATAAAGCAGGCCTCCTGCCCGTCCAGCTTTGTAACGTCACTGGTGTGCCATGAGCAAAGTATGCTCCAAAGTAGCTCTACTACCGAGGCTAGCAGATTCTGAAATTTTTATAGCTCATTTCCTCTGGAGAAAGAAATATATTCCCTCAAGGGGGAAGACATGAAAAAGCTTTAGGGACCTTTTAGGCTGGGCTGGGGGATTGAGCCTTTAGCCTCCCTTTCATTTAGCAGAAAGCACCGCTCTCTAATAGTTTTCATCCTGAGCAACAACATCAGACTTTTTTAAACTGCAGTCCTGAGCAGGCCTGTTTCCAACTTGGGTTTTAGTAGGCCTAGGACAAAGATTATGAAGGAAGGCCTACTTAATGTAGGTCTAGATATTTAAGTTATGGAGCAGTCTAACAAACTTAAATGTGTCTATAATTCTGTCTTGATAAATAAACCTGGAAGGCCCAGTACAAATGTAGAATTCACAGACTTCTGAGAGTTCTTTTCCAAATACAGAGTCAACTTAGGGAAAGCTGAAACCTGCTTCCCAGCTCCCATACCCTGTGAGCCATCCTACTGCCTTTCCCTCTCCTGGTTCTGTCCAAAATTACAGACAGTCAACATCTAAGGTGTGGCTTCACTGTCCACACAAACCTCATCAGCCATTCCTCTATGCCAGACACCGTATTGTCTACAGCACTGGAAGGAGGCTTGGCTGTTTGGGCAGCCATCTACGGCCCTGGGTCCCAGCTCTGGGGGCAATCTAGAAGAGGAAATGAGGCTTTGAGTGATCATGTGGACCGTGTACCATGGGGACAGATGTTGTGAGAGGAGAGTCCAGAGCAGCCTTCTGAAGAGTGGGGGCCAGGCAAGACTCATGCCCAGGTCATCAGCACTGAAGATCAGATAGAGGGCAAATCACCAGGTGCCACCTGGTCAGCACTGCTGAATTCCTTGACACAGGGATAACTTTTGTCCATGAACTGGGAGGAGGTAGGGGGAAAACAGGTAGGAAGCATCAAAAGGTCTAAGTGATGTTTTGCTCAAGGGGTGAAAGAAGGCAAGAATTTCACTCTAACAATATGAATTAGGGTCAGCTATTTGGGACTTGGCATGGGATGAAAACGATGAATCAAATTTTTTATCCCTGGAGATATCCCCCATCTTCCACATACATGATGTCAAGAAAAGCCAGGCATTAAAGTAACCATAAGGATCCTAAAAATATGTTCTTTATAGTCATAAAACTTTGAAGAGCTTTTCTTTTTAAATTATAGGGGAGGGGTGGCAACTTAATCAAGCATCCTTTTGAAGTTCTAATGGTTTTCAGGTTTTCTCAAGACCTTACTATAAAATCAGACATTATATATACAATCTCCAGAAGACACAGATGAATTTTTTTTAAAAAATTAAGCACATGTAGAAGAAAAATAATAGAAAATGCCTTAGGTTTGGTGAAAAGAAAGAAATCAAAAGCAGAGTAGCAAAAGAAAGGTCTATTGATAAGAGCAAATGAGGCACTGACAAACATGATGTGGAGTGGTGATCTCATGTTTGGCACACTGAGACTGTGTGTTATGATGCAAACTGTATGTAGTTAACACTTTCATTCCAAGAAATTAAAACTCTCACTCTATCTGCATTAAGTACCTTCCACATTATACAGAACAACTTGTATTTCTTTACCCCCTCCCCTTTTGGGAGAATCACATTTGACCTGTCATCTTTCTTCTTGTCTCTGTGCCTCTAATCTTTCCCCACCTTCAAAGCACAAGAAGACAATGATACACAGAGGAAATTTTAAGAGCAGCATGAAAATAATTGTATGTTGGAAGGGTTTACTCAAAAGTTTTAAATCTATATAGCCTAGCCAAGCAACCACATTTTTAAAAGGAAATGTGATAGTGGTCGATATGAAAGAAGCATTCAAAGGGCATAAACAAAGGTTTAGGCTACTTCAAGGGAAACATAAATTCATTGATGTGATAAAAAATATCAGCTCTATTTGAAGGAAATTACTATATTGGAAAGATCTATTAATCTTTTGACAGTTTCTCAGTGAAAGTGATGGCAGTCTGCTAATTTGCCTCATTTGAAACTTGTTCATCCAAGAAGCTGGAAAAGCAATCTCAACATCAGGGAGTATACAGGTGGCAAAGGATGGATTGTCTTCACAAATCATGCCCATTTTTTTATCTTTATGGTTTTTCTATGCTGTTTCTCTCCTCCATTCTTTTGCCGAGTCCTCCCCACCACCATCAGATTCACAAAATTCCCCTCTGTGGAAATTTTTTTTTAGGTTAAGGGAAAGGAGGCGCTGACTGATGCCTTGGGATTATGAGTGGGGTCTACAAGTGGTCTGCATCACCCCAGCCTTTAAAAGCCAACAGGAAGGGTTTTTATCCCAGGTAATCCTCCTCTAAAGACCTGGCTTCCCTGTGTTTCCACTGCTCTGTACTCTAGGACTAAACTTGTAAGATGCCAACTCTTAAAGTCAGGAGTTCAGACTCCAATTCAAGCTGAGATGATAGAGTGGAGCTAAGAGATTTTTTTCAGCTCTGGTAAGGAGACTAAGCAACAGTTTCTCAGACCTTCACAGCAGAAGTATGGCAATTTCCCTAATGTTTTTTCAAGGGCTTTTATTTTTATCCAGATAGGTTCTAGCATTGCCAAGTAAAAGGAAAGGTGTCACTCTTGTACAAACTGTAAGTGCACAGTATAGTCTTATGTGAATCAAATTGAGAGAAAATTTTGCTGGAAGGTCCAAATAGCAAACTACTTTTTCCAGATGTCAGAAAGGCTGAAGTCTGTATGAAGAAAAATGCAGCATTTTGAACTTTTCATTTGGTTTGTCTGTGGAAGGACTGAGATGAAAGGCCCTGTAAAGAAAATGTTTGTTTCAACTCATGGTGCTTTGAGAGCACCCAAACAGCCCTTGATTACATATTTTAGAAACACATTCTTCTGGGAGAGCAGAAATTGTCCTGGGAAAAATAGGACTTGGGCCCGGGGTGGGGGGGTATTTACTGAAATAAGATTGCAGAAATTGATTGAAACCAAGCTAGTGGTTTTGAAATATGTTCCTTATTATAACATTGCTGCTAGCACTTATATAAAAGGGGGATTTCAAGAAGTCCCAGGAGGGCAATACAGCCTGTGTGCTATCTGCTCATGGGCTGGCTATGCATGCTGGAGACTGGGACTGCCCAGAGGAGGTGCTTGTTGGCTAAAACTAAAACCAAATCCTGCAACTAAATACTAGTCACACTGTATGGAAACAAAATCACATCAGGCTCTATTGATGTTTACTCATGAAAAACCTGGCTTATTTTCCTACATATAGATAGCACCTAATATAAATAATAAAACTCAAATAATTAAATGAATTTTTAATCATAAAATATTAATTTAAAAAGCTACACCCTGATACCAGATGTGTTCTGTAGAGCAAAAAAATAAAAAATAAAGGGCTCAGCTTGCCTTCCCACTCTCCTTTATCTGCATTCCTTACTCACTGGTTCTTTCCTGAGTCCCTGTTCTCTGCTAGTCTTCTATATTTCCTCCCAAAACTCAGTTTATCAGACAAATGTATGCCTGTCAGAAGGGAAGTTTTGCTCTGTCCCTTCCAATTAGATACATATGCTTGCATTTTTTCAGGGTTCCTAAGTGTCCCTATAGGTTACATGTACCCTGTTCTTTAATAAGTAAATTGATGTGAGAAACCCTGCATACTCTGTGATATCTCCAGTGTTTCAGGGAGTAAGAGAGCTTGGGCTCTTAGCACAACTTCTAACTCAAACCCTGTTATTGAATCCCCTCTCTTGTCTGTTTCTTACCTCTAGAGTGGGCTGACCCTTTTTTGTACTACATGACCCTATACAGTGATTATCCTGCCTACTGCATTTATTCCCAAAGCAGAAGACTTTTACTGAAAGTTGGGATTTATGAAATGAGGTGAGCAATTGCAATGCAAAACTGCACAGAAAACAATTTAATATTAGCCATACTGTGCTGTGGCCATTCACACTGACAAAATGATCTTCACTCATTCCCAGATCATGTTCTGCTTTCCTCCTTTGCCCCTCTCTCTTCTACCTGCTTGCATCTTTACCAATTTTCAAATTTTTGATCTCCTCCCTGTTGGTCTAAAACGTCTAAGGACATTTTAAAAGAATAATCTTAGTATATAGATTAAGAATGTTTTAAGCTGTAGAGCCAGACTGCCTAGCTTGAAATTCCAGCTTTATTGTTTTTTTTAATTACTTTATTGTTCTTCAATTACAGTGTCCATCAGTCAATGAGTGGATCAAAAAACTGTAGTACATTTACACAATGGAATTCTATGCAGCAGAGAGAAAGAAGGAGGTACTACCCTTTGCAACAGCATGGATGGAATTAGAGAGTGCTATGCTAAGTGAAATAAGCCAGGCGGTGAGGGAGAAATACCACATGATCTCACCTTTAACTGGAACATAATCAACAAAAGAAAACAGCAAACAAAATACAACCAGAGACATTGAAATTAAGAAAAATCTAACAATGGCCAGCTTTATTGTTTAATTGCTGTCTAACCTTGGGCAAGTCACTTTACCTCTCTGTGCCTTACTTTCTCATTTGGAGACTGGGGATAAGAATGGGACCTATTTCAGAGGGCTGTTGTGAAAATTAAATGAGTTAATACGTGTAAAGTACTAGAATAGTGTCTGGTGCATAGCAAACTTTCTATAAGTGTGTTACTATTATTACATTGATTTTACCCCAGTACATTCCTGATCACACTTTTGTTGCTTTTTCACAATTGAATGATCTAAACAAAAATAAGATTATTTTCAAAGAAAAATTTGTGCACTAATTTGAAATAAACTTTTCTGCTTTCTAAATGGACAGCCACAAACTTTTAGGAAGTAAGTGGAAGAGGTGGACACTCCTGGCACACCCTCCATGAATTACCATGCTGGGCTACCAGGTCCCTCTGATGCTGCCATTCATTCATTCATTCACTTATTCACTGATAAACAAATATTTATTGTGCATTATATTAGTTTGCTAGGATTTCTGTGACAAAGAACCACAAATTTAGTGGCTAAGAACAATATGAATTTGTTCTCTCATGGTTCTAGAGTCCAGAAGTCTGAAATCAAGATATCAGCAAGGCCATGCTGCCTCTGAAGGTACTAGGGAAGGATCTGTTCCAGGCTTTTCCACTAGGTTCTGGTAGTCTCAGCCATTCCTTGGCTTGTCTTTCCTTCTCCATGTGTCTCTTCACATCAGCTTCCCCTTTTTACACAGGCATATCTATACTGGGTTAGGGTTCACCCTTATGATATCACTTTAACTTTATTACTTCAAAAGATTCTATCTCCAGATTAAGCCACATTCATAGTTGATTTAGGTGTTAGAACTTCAACATCTATTTGAGGGACACAATTTTAGCCATAGCATGCATCTAGTACATCCCAAAACTTCTAGGTACTGAGAATATAACATTAAAAAAGCTAAGTCTCTGCTATCATGGAGTTTATATTCTGGTTGGAGGGGACAACAAATAAATACATAAACTGTCAGATGATTAATAGTTCCATGAAGAAGAATAAATGCTGCTGATGAGTTGAGTATCATGGAGGATTTGGTGTTGCTGTGTTTTATCAGGTGATCATGAAAGACCTTCTGTCAAGATGACTTTGAACAAGAGTCCTGAAAAGTGAGGAAATGATATATGGGAACACATCAGAAAGAGAGTTCCAGGCAGAAGGACAATACATGTGAAGTCTCTGAGGCAGTTAGTCCGAAGGTTGTGGGTTATTGTTAAGTTGAAGTCTCTGAGGTAGCAGAGCTTGGGTTTTTAAGACACAGACAAGAAGTTAATATGACAGGAGGGAAGGGAATGGGAAGAGGGCAAGAAATGAAGTCAGAATGAAATGGGGCTGGGAGCATGCACACAGGATCTGATAAAGAACCATGGTAAGTTTCTTTTGGCTTTTACTGAGTCCACTTGGACTATAAACAAAAAAATAAAAATAAAACAGAAATTTATTTCTCACAGTTCTTCATTCTAGAAGCCACAAATCAGGTTGCTACCCAGTCAAGAGAGGACTCACATCCAGGTCACAGACTTCTTATTGTAACCTCACATAGCAGAAGGCACAAAGGAACTCCCTAGAACCTTTTTATTTTTATTTGTTTAAAAAAATTATTGTTCTATTACCATTGTCTCAATTTTCCCCCTTTGTCCTTTTCTGCCCAGTCCATCCTCCACTCCCACAGTCCCTACATTGTTGTCCATGTTCATGGATCATTCATACATGTTCTTTGACTAGTCCCTTCCCCTTCCTTCCACCATTATTCCCCTCTCCACCAATTACATAGTCTCCCTCTGGTGACTATGAGACTGTTCCATGTTTACATGCCTCTGGTTCTATTGTGCTAGTTAGATGGTTTTTGTTCATTAGATTCCTTTTATAGGTGAGATCATATGGTATTTATCTTATATCTACTGGCTTATCTTACTTAGCATAATATTCTGCAGTTCCATTGATGTTGTAGTGAAAGGGAAGAATTCCTTTCTTTCTGCCGTGAAGCATTCTGTTGCATAAATGTGCCATCATTTTTTTTGATCCACTCATTTACTCTTGGACACTTAGGCTGTTTCCAGTGCTTGCCTATTGTAAATAATACTGTTATGAACATTGGGGTGCATAGGTTTTTTGGATTGGTGTTTCAGGATTCTCAGAGGATAATCACAGCAGTGGGATAACTGGATCAAAAAGCATTTCCATCTTTAGTTTATGGAGGAAATTATGTATTGTTTTCCACAATGGCTTCACCAATCTGCATTCCCACCAGCAATGCACTATAGTTCCCTTTTCTCCACAAGATTGCCAACACTTGTAATTTATTGATTTATTAAGGATAGCCATTCTGTCTAGTGTGAAGTGAAATCTCATTATGGTTTTAATTTGAATCTCTCTGTTGGCTAGTGATGTTGAGTTCTTTTCAAATGTCCATGGGCCCTCTGTCTGTTCTCCTTGGAGAAGCGTCTGTTTAGTTCCTTTGCCCATTTTTTAATTGGACTGTTTATCTTCATGGTGTTGAGTCCTCTGAGTTCTTTATATATTTTGGAGATCAAACCCTTGTCTGAGGTGTCATCGGCAAATATGTTTCCACATATAGTTGAATCCTTTTTCATTTTGATGATCTTTTCTTTAGCTGTGTAGAAGATTTTTACTTTATGTACTCTCATTTTTTTATTTTTCCATTTATCCTCTCACCCTAGGAGATATATCAGCAAAATATTGCTTCATGGCATATGTGAAATTTTCCTAAGTTTTCCTCTAGGACTTTTATGAAGTCACAACTTCTGTTTGAGTCTTTTATCCAGCTCAGATTTATTCTGGTGTATGGTGTAAGTTAGTGGTCTAGTTTCATTGCTTTTGCATGTCCCTGCCCAGATCTCCCTATACCATTTAGTGAAGTCTATTTTTATTCCATTTTATGCTCTTGGCCCCTTTGTCTTATATTAATTGGCCATAGAGACATAGGTTTATTTCTGGGCTCTCTGTTCTGTTCCATTGGTCTATGTGTCTGTTCTTATAACAGTACCAGACTGTTATGATTACAGTGGCCTTGTAATATACAGTTTGATATCAGGTATTGTGATTCCTCCTACTTTTTTCTTTCATTCTCACAATTGCTGAGGCTATTATGGGTTGTTTATGATCCCATATAAATTTTTGAAATATTTGTTTTAGATCTGTGAAAAACGAATTATATTTTAATAAGGATTGTGTTGAATCTATAGATTGCTTTGGGTAGTATGAATGTTTTTATGATGTTAATTTCTCCAATATATGAACATGGTATATTCTTCCATTTATCTGTATCTTCCTTAATTTTTTTCTTCTGTGTTTTGTAGTTCTCTGAGTACAGATTTTTTACCTCCTGGGTTAAGTTTCTTTCTAGGTATTTTCTTTTCTTTGATGCTATAGTAAGTGCCCCCCACCCCAATTTCTGTTTCCAATATTTTATTGGTGGTGTCTAAAAATG
>VMDR010037894.1:0-10113 GCA_007922815.1 Macrotus californicus | reverse complement strand
TCCAAAGAGGACATACAATGGCCAATAGACATATGAAAATATATTCAACATCACTAATCATCCAAGAAATGCTAAAACCACAATGAAATATCACCTTACACCTGTCAGAATGGCTATCATCAATAAATCAACAAACAAGTGTTGGCAAGAATGTGGAGAAAAGGAAATCCTTGTGCATTATTGGTGAGAATGCAGACTGGTGCAGCCACTGGGGAAAGCAGTACAGAGATATCTCAAAAATTTTAAAGTGAAACTGCTTTATGGCCCAGCGATTCCACTTCTAGGAATTTATCCAAAGAAAATCAAAACACTGATATGAAATAATATACGCGCCCCTACGTTCATTGCAACATTATTTACAATAGCCAAGATTTGGAAGCAGCCCAAGTGCCTGTCAATAGATGAGTGCATGAAAAAGCAGTGGTACATTTACACAGTGGAATAATATTCAGCCATAAAAAAGAAGCAAATCTTACCTTTTGCAACAGCACAGATGGACCTGGAAAATATTACGCTAAGTGAAATAAGCCAGTCAGAGAAAGACAAGTACTATATTATTTCATTTACATGTGGAATCTAATGAACAAAATCAACTAACAAACAAAATAGAAACAGACTCATAGATACAGAAAACAGACTGACAGCTGTCAGAAGGGAGGGAGTTGGGAGACTGGGTGAAAAGGGTGAAGGAATTAAGCAGAGAAAAAGAACAACTCGTGGACACCAACAACTGTATGGTGATGACCAGAAGGAAGGGATGTTGGGGGATGGTAGGAAAGGGTAAAGTGGGGGTAAATGGTCATAGAGGGAGACTTGACTTGCGGTGGTGAACACACAATACAATATACAGATGATATAGTATAGACTTGTACACCTGAAACCTATATACTTTTATTAACCACTACCACCCCAATAAATTCAATTTTGTAAAAATGTGCATTTCTCACAGATTCTGTGTTTAAAATGGAGTTCTACCAGAGTTACATATGTCATATTACTTTAAAGGTGCCCCTTGCCTTTCAATTTTGAGCATCATGCAACATTACTTTTTAAATAAAAATTGTATGTTTGTATTTTTAAAAAATCTTATTGATTTGAATATTAACAGGTCAAAAAATGGAGTCAAAGTTAACTTTTGTAGTAATTAAAAAGAGTGTGGACTTAAATATCAGACACACCTGAATTAAAATTCAAGTTAGTTACTCTCTGGGAACCTTTGTTTTCTTACCTTCTCATGTGATTTTTGTAAAGATTAGATGAGAAAACATAAAAGCAGACATTTGCCATTGATTTTCTCTTTAAGTGTCAGACAATTGTTTTCATGCTACATGCCCTCTACTCTTTCTGTGGCTTGGTACAGGAAAAAACAAAACAAAAACATTATCTAAAGGAGATATTGGGATTAAATCCAAAACAGCCAAATTGAATTAGCAAAAAATATAGGCATTTCAGTTCACTGTGGCTAAGGAAGTACCACATTTGGGTACTGTCTGCATGTTCAGATGTGGGTCAGGCCCTGAACCATCCTCTTGCTCAAGTTCTTTCTGTCTCACCAGGACGTCCTTCACTATGGCTTCAAAGGGGCTGAGCAGAGAGAATGATGAAGCAGGAGCTTTCATGACTAGAGATTGCCCTGACCAAGTTCTCTCCTGGAATCTACAGTGGCAAGTGGAGACATTTTCACTTAGACATGTTTGAAGACCAAACTGGCCCTGTGGATGTGCCAGAAATCTCCTTCTCTTTCAAATGGACAAAAGCCTGGTGCCCAGTAGTTTCAGTTCTCTCTTGGGGCCACCATGGTTCTTCTCTTAAGTACCATCATCACTCACCCAGTGGTATCAGATTCTGCTGAACAATAATCTGCTACAGTTACATACATACACTTCAAAGGCCACATTCTTAATACCACCTTGAAAAGAAACGATGGTTTTTAGTTCTCACTGGCTCCATTGCTTTAGGAGGCAAAAAGGGAGAAATATCACTGGCTTTTGAGTCAGGTTTACAAAACATAATAAGATCTCAGTTTGGAAAAAGCACAACATAAATACTAAAATTTTCTTAGCTACCCTTAAAAATTCTTACTATAAAATCTATAGATTGGTGGTTTTATTGTTGTGTTTTATTTTCAAGACCCTTAGTGAACAGTGTCTTCATTTGGGTTAATTACTTTTAAAGGGAAACTTAAGGATCACTAAAATGATGTAGCCCTGCCTCTTTGCAACCAGAATACTAAATAAATCACTAGCAGCTTGACAACAGCCAGCAGCCTATGACAGAGATATAGAGGAGTCTGTATTTTGTTCCACCTCCTTAAATGTTCTGCAGCATTAGTCATGATCGTATCCCAGAGATGTGTGTACTGTGAGGTGTCTATGTGCTTTAAAGAGTATATTGAAGAACTGGAATAGGCCCAACAACACAATTATTACTGGAATGGAATGGAAGTTGGATACCTGCAGGATCTTTAATAAATGTCTATTGTGACTTTTATTAATTCATATTGTTAAAGCTAAAAGATCACCCAAATACTTTCCAGGCACCTGATTGAGAACAACTCCATAATTGTTTAGATGAGGACAACTGAATTGAAAAAATCCATGTGTTGTTCAAGGTCACCCTTTAGCCAAAACAGGTATTAAGCTAGACCAGACCAGGTTTTCTGGCTCTCAAGTCCAGAACTTTCAGCCACAGCATGTTCCTTAATAAAAGAAAGTGAATTGTGGGTATTTGATGTAATGAGATCATAGTAGTCTCAGATTTTAAGGACATAAAAATCTTTTCCATCATCGGAGGTGCAGAAATCTGGGGTCTCAAATGGAACAGATGAAAAAGGCTTATTTTTGAGAATAATCAGGCACTCTCCAGTGGTCCCATCTGTGGAGAGAGGATGAGAATGCAAGTGAAGGACCTTCAGATTTCAAGTTAGAGTGGCCATTCCATCACCTGGCCCTCCATGTGCCAAGGCCAGTGGAAAATTGTCATCCTTTGTATCTCTCTGACGTCTGATACTACTAGTTTCTCCCACTTTGAAAAATTCCTCCTGGTTTTCTTCTGCTTTTCTAATTGTTCATAGTTCTCTTCACAACCCTTCTTTTCCTGCAATTATCCTAACCTATGGTGTATCCCTTGGCCCTCCCTTCTCCCCAGTCTGCATGCTGCCCTTAGAGCTTAAGACTGTAGCTCTCGAATCTTTATCCCCAGCCTAACTTTCTCTTCTAAACCCAGAGCTATATATGCAATCTCCTGATGAACATCTATTGACCCACAGGCACCTGACAACAAATTCTCTCCCCAAGTTTGTCCTTTAGACAACGATTTCCTTCTCCGGTATCCCCATCCCAGGAAGAATCACCATCATCCAGTCGACTGCCCAATCCAGAGCCCAGGGATTTGATGTAGATTTCACTTTTCCCATCACACTGCACATGTAAGCAGTCACTAAGCCCTGCAATGGTATATTCTCAGTGTTTTCTAATTGCCCCTTCCTTCACTCACAGACACAGAATTAATGCACTTTGTCATTTCTTGCCTGGATTATGTGCTGGCCTCCTAACTGTTCTCTCAGCTTAAACCCCAGCCCTTCTGTGCAGCCATCTGCACGGGATACGCATTCTTCAGCGAGTTTTCTCTAATCAAGAATAAATTTGAGTTTTATGCGGTAGCCTGGTTTATATCAGCACTTGTACTCTGAGAGTGGTACATTTGTTTATTCATTCAGCATTATTTATTAACTGCCCACCATAGGCCAGGCCCTGGAGAGACAATAGCAAAAAACAAAAAATCTAGTCATCCCTCTCATGGAGCTTGAAGCCTAGTAGAGGGAGATGAAAAATACAAAATTAAATAGATACCTATAATAAATAATATAAATCAATAAAATATATATTTAGTTAGAAAAAGAAAGCACTTGTGAAAAAATGAAAGCAGAGAATGAGGATTAAAGAAGTCTTGAGGAGAGCAGGACTGAAATGCCACATAAGATGGTTATAAAGGGCCACACTGAGATGACATTTAAAGACCTTGCACATGGTAGGCACTCATAAAATTACTTCTTAAATGATGAAATACATAGATAAATGCCTCATTTTATATGACCCATGCAACAAGTGATGAATAAACCAAAAAATAAATCATCCCCACTTTGTAGGGGACCCTGGGAATTAAAGTGACTTGCCATCCAGGATATGGCAGAGTCAGATCTCAACCCAATTCTTCATCCTCAACACAAAAGAGGAAACTACCAATATTATCTCAAAATTGAGTTTACAACATTAAGACCTCTGTGTGATGTAGGTAGCCTGGAGTTTTACGTGCATTCTGTTATCAATAGTTTTATCAATCTGACATTCCATGAAACATAGTAAGGTCTGAAGTGAGGCTGAGCTGGATTCAGACTTCCTTCTAGGGTTCGCCTGGCTGAAACAAGAAGGCTGACACCTTACTCACCCAACTGTTATTTGTTCAACCAATGGGAGCCCTTTGAAAGGTAGAAAGTAATATGTAATGAAGCTTATAATGGTAACTTCTCTGAAGAAAAATGACGCAGAGTTGGGGATGGGAGGTTAAGGAATGTGCTGACCAAAGTGAAGTAGAGGAAAAAAGGAGAAAGCTATGGTTCTCATGGCAGAGAAGCTGATAACAGGAAGGATAGACTCAAAGCACCAGGAATGGAGTTGGGTTAAATGGACAACTCTTATCCAGGCTTTGTGGCTCAAGCTGCAAGGGCGACCCCAAGTTCCCCGAGCTTTGCCCTAGACAAAGGCAACAAAGCCCTGCTCTAAACTGACTGTAGGTCTTTGTTTCAGTCCCTGAAATTTCCTCAGTCATCTTTCCTGATTTTCTTCTTTCCTAAATTTGTAACATCAGGTTGGAATTTTAAAATCCACGGTCTATCCTAGAAGTTAAGAAAAAAAGGTCAAAGTACCTTCAAGGTTCTGATAACTAATAAAGCATTTCCCAAAGTGCATTGATGAGCACTGCAGGTGGGATCAAGGAGTTCTGCATGGTCCTCTCCATTCCTCCACCAGTGGAAAGAATTCTTGTTGATGGCTTGCAAAGAAGTCTGCTTTATTTCAGATGTGACCTATAATCTAATATTGACTTTTGGCTCACACAAAGTGGGTAGATGGCGGTAGCATGGGGAAACAATGCAGTGTGGGGACAGCCTAGAAGAGGCGCCCTTTTAGAATTAATCTGTTCTCTCAGTGAGGAAAGATGTCTATGGAAAACTTGAGACAAAAAAAAGTCCTTGCATTTACTTTGACAAATACCTACTATTAATGGCAAATGATCTTGGATTTTCATTTACAGTATAAATACAAGGTCTCCTTTTAAATAACTTTAATTTATAAAGTGAGTACAAGTGGCATATCATTGGGTTAGTTCTCTCAACCTCCTGTTTTTTTCCCAAGGGATTAGAAGTCTTAACATTACACTTTCTAGACATCGTGGCTGTTTGGGTTCTGGATATGAATTATATTGTGCCAATATATAATTCAGGTGCAGTTGCCTGAGTTTTGTAAGGAAGAATGAAGTGGAGGCAGTCTCACCGCAGTAGAGACAGCTGATTAGTAAGCTTGGAGAGATTCCAGTATGTGCAGGAGTAGAATCAGGGATTTACTCTGTAGTCAACAGCCTCCTGGGAGTGAGGTGATTATGGAGGCAGCAAGAGTAGAAAATGTGATAATCATTATTTTTTGACTTTGACATTAAAACCAAAATTCCACTGGTGCCTTTTATTTCCATTCTCCCCACTATTTTGTAAGCACTTATTTCCCTATATTATATCACCTCCTGCTTGAAATATCTAGAGTAGTTTCTCTTTTCTTCACTGAACCCTGATGATATGACACATATGATAAAACCTGGGAAGGTGGTAATCACTGGTCTTACGGAGCTATAACTAGACATACATACATTCTCAGAATTTACACAGAAAGAAATTAGTGGGTTTCAGAAACGCTACAATTGGGGAAGACAAAGTAAAGCTGTACATGCTGAGGCAAACATTCATTAGCAGATGCTCTGTAACCTCAAATAATCTATTTAATTTCTCTTATGAAATGTGTTTTCAATTACTGTAATTTAATTGTTTTTGAAGTCCTTTAGCTGACTCATTTTCAACTGTCTGGAAGGATGCTTGGAGATATTTTGGTGGAGTGCAGGAAAGCAGAGTTTGTTTCTTTGGTTATCTTCATCACAACATAAAAGTTACACACTGACGTCACCACTCCATTTGGCTTCGAGGCATAGATGACAGTAACTCATACTGATTATAATATCCTGTCTTATGCATCTTTTGTTCTAATGTATAGACAGTTTTTCTGTTCAAGCAGAGTTTAAGCAATTTGAAAATTCCATGAACAGACATTTGCAAATTCTCACAGATGTCATTAGCTAATAGAATTATAATAATATTCTCATAAGGGATTATTTTTTTTAGAAAAGACTTTTCTCACATTCTTAAACGATTAAATTGGGGCATGGCAGATTAGCTTCCACTAAATCTATAGTGACTAGTAGATATAATTTAGTTCACCAGATGAAACCACAAAGCAAGGTTCAGAAATCAGGTGCAGATCCTGGGTTAAGCCAAACTGAGGCACTCTACCAAGGAGGCCTTTCCATCTTTTTATCAAACACATCCAATTCAACTACTAGGTTCTAGAGATAGGGCTCAGACAAAAGACCGCAGTCAGCTGAACAAAGTGCTTCCAGCTTATTCACAAAGCAGGTCATGGAAATCATCTGTATTTAGTCCCATTTAAAAGATCAAGGACAAGAATCTGGGTTGAAGTCCCAGTGAGCAAGGTAAAACTTAAAAGATGAAAGGTCAAGAATTTCCTGATATCTATGTTTACTGAAAGATAAAAAAGAAGGCACAAGGCTTTTTGTAAAAGCATTATTTATAAAATTGTAAGAATCCACATGCCCATCAATAATAGAATGAAAAAATAAATTGTGGTATATTTATGCAATGGACTACTATTAAAAAAACAAGAATGAATGATTTACAACTACATGCAATAATATTAGTACACACTATAAACATAGTGTTGAGAGAGAGAAAGTAAACAACCAGTCACAAGAGTATATACCAAATAATTCTATGTGTAAAGTTCAAAAACAAGCAGACTCATCTATAGTGTGAGATCAGGACAGTGGTTACCCTTGAGGGGTTAAGTGACTCAGAAAGGGACATGAAAGAGGCATCTGGGGTGCTGGTAGTGATTTAGTTTTGTTTTTGAGTCCTAGTTACATGGATATGTTTACCAAAGTACATTCAGCTATACACTTAACATATGCATATTCCTGTATTTATTTCATATTTTAATACAATTTTACTAAAAAAAATTTTCATGCATTTAAGAAATTTTAAGCCAAGAAAATTTAAAAAGCCTCTTTTGCAAGCACTCCAAGACTGATATGCCAATTTTCAAACCCATCAGAAGCATGTGTTGAAAAGAAGTTGAATCTTTAGCTGAATCTCACAAAAAGAACACTTCTGATTCTGAAGATGTCACATCTCCTGATTTTTTCAAGAGAAAAATGGCTTGGTTTTCAGGATCCCAAATAATACATTTTCCAAAATCTCACACCTTCTCTATTGGCCATTCGGCAAAACATATTAGCCTTCCTAAAATATTTATATATTATATATTAAAAATATATATTTAACTGAAGGAGAAGGATGGACATGTTTTTTTTTTCTTCTAGCTCAAAGAGTTCTGCATCATGAGCATGGCTCAGTAAGGAGCTGGGAGGAGGGCAGGAAGTAGCTGTCAGAGTGAAATGAGGTAATCACCAAAGAACAGGTAATAGGACGATGTCTGATGAGGTGGCAGTTCAGATCTTGTTCTCTTAGCCGGTATATAACCAGCCCCTGAAGTTCATACTTTGCTGACTAGTTTGTAAATCTCACAAGCTCAAGACTTCTACCTCTAGTAACGAGAGACTAGGTAATCTGCATTACTGTTATTACTGAGAAAAAACAGGAAAAAAATGGAAAAATATATTTTAAAAGCTAATAACAAAAGTCATCTTGAAAGCATAAAACAGTAAATAAGATAGTGAAGAATTACCAAGTAAACATTCAGGGAAGTTGGAAATCCAGAGAGGCAAACCACTATTTTGTGTCACTGTTTGCCCATAAGGAAGGTGCATCTCACAGACAGAAAAGGGTTTTTGTCAGCCTCATTGCATCAGGAAGCCAAAACTTGGAATCAGTGTCACCTGGCTCTCACATACAGTTCAGCTTGAGTCATCTGGATTGTCCAAATAATGTAAATCCCTACAATGGATTATAGTGACTTCAAATTGCTGGTGTCCCAGGCGTGTAACAGAAGTAAAATTCCTTGAGAGAGAAGATAACATCATCCTAGGTTGAAATAACCTCTCCAAATATTTTTTTCAAATATAATGTCTTACATAAAATGAAATCAGGTAAAAATAGAAGATCATTAAAAAGAAATATAAAAAACCTCAAACAACAGAAAAAACCCACAGGGTCTCCTCATATATGAATATAAGAAACAAACTTTAAGATAGATATTTGCTATATAAAAATTAAAATGGAAAAATATGATAAAAGATTATAAATATATACTTTTAAAGAAAAAAAATGAAATTCCAGAACTGAAAGATATGATAGCCAGTGCAAAAAGTAATGAATGATTATAACAGCAGAACAGATAAAACTGAAGAAAGAATTTGTGAACTGAAAGAAAGCTTGGAAAAAAAAATAACCCAAATGAAGCATGGAGAGATGAAATGGTAAGTCACACTAGTTTACCAAGAGGTCTGCTGCTTTGTAGCAAATTTCTCCATACTGCCCCGTTCTACTCACCACCTCCTTCTTCACCATCATCACTACTACCAGTGCCCTGAACAAATGTACATTCACTCTGTAACTGTCCCCTCACCAACACTAACGTTATGGCCATTTTAATTTGAGTTGACTTGTGTGAAAAGATTCCGAGATGACAAACTTAGAAGGAAGTGGTGTAAAACATAATGAGAGCCACTTTAAAATGGAACCAGGGCTGCCATCCCAGAGGAACCACCTTGCACATCTTTGACCTCAAACTTTTAGAATATTAAAACAGAGCAAAATAACCTTTGGACTGAGTCTAAGACCCAAATAACTGTTTGCAAAGATTAAAAAAGCAGATATTGTGACTACCAGACTGATGGCTACCAGACTAAAAATTAAAAACATTGTTTAGAATTAGTGTCCCTGTTAGCTTCTCTGCACCAATAGAAATGTGCTCCTTCTATTGATGTAATTGTTCCCCTTCCCTTTCTTATAGCTATCCCTGGCCTTTGACTCCTAACACTGTTTGGGCTTCTACCTGAATCAGTGCTTCCCAAATAGCTATTTTTTAAATCTCAAATAAATGCTTGTTGTTTCCCGCTTTGGCCTTTTATTTTTAGCTTAGCAGTGACTATGAACTTTGTTTCACCTACAACTGAATTTTTTTTTGTCTTCATGGGATATTTTTTAAATGCCTACATGTCTTTAGTCTCATAGAGAAAAATTTTTAAAAACTATTTCCTTCTACTACTCACTTCTGACATCAAATGTATGGTTTTTTCCCACACCAAGCAATTCTCCAATTCTCAGTGGACATTGACTGAGTGCTCCACAGTTTAACTCATTTATGACACCAAATTTGTGGAGTTAGTACAAACCTCACAGGTTAAGGGCTTAGCCCCACAAGACTGCTTTCCACTTCATACGCCAATCAAAGTCTCAGGCTTTCACTGTACTTCTGACAAATTGGCTCTGAATTGGAGGTTCCCATGACCCCTTCTCAGTTTTGCTAATTTGGTAGGATGGCTCAGAGAATTCAGGAAAAAGTCTTACTTACTATTACTCATGTATAATGAAGGATACAAGAAGGAAAAACCAAATGGAAAAGATGCATAGGGCAAGGTGTGATGGGACAGGGTGGGTGGTTTTGGTGCTTCCATGACCTCTCTGTGCATGCAATACCCCAGAACCTCAATGTGTTTAGCAATCAGAAAGCTTTCCAGACCCTTCAGTTAAAATGGTTATGGATGCTTTTCCCAGACCAGTGTGGCTCAGTTGTAATTCTTAGTCAGAACACACGC
>VMDR010037893.1:0-10122 GCA_007922815.1 Macrotus californicus | reverse complement strand
TGCACATTATTTTTTGCCTTACACTTTGTCTTTACTTACTCATTATCTCCGTGAAGGACTGGGATTATAAAACAAACTATTTTTCCACAGATTACCATTCCTCAGTCATCTCTTGTCTGAAGACCGACCAGAACTGGTCTTTTCTAACCAGTTTACTACATGTGTCCACTGATTTGCCTCACTCCCTTTGTTCTTCCTCTCCCCATCCCCTTTTCCCTCACTAGAGTCTGTTTCTCAGTCTCTCTCTCTCTCTCTCTCTCTCATCCTTGACTTTCTCATCCGACATGCTGAACTCTTACATGCGACATTAACCTATTTTGTAAAACAGAAAATTTATGGAAAAAATGGTCTAATAACCAGGGAGCTCGCCATCAAGTCAACACATCGGTCAGTGCCTTTCTGCACACCAGGATAGTGGTCAGGCAACCTTATTTTGTGTTTTAACAATTTATACCCAAATTGCTCGTTACACGTATAGTTACTGACACATTCATTTGTTTTCATCTTCCCTATGCTTCTTGCTTCTACCATTATACAAAGGTAGTCAGATTCCCTTCATGTCCTTTCTTCAGTGTTCTTTCTAAATCAAAACAGAACCTGATTCAAAGGGACAGAATAGTTCAAAGAGGGGAGGACAGTTCTGGATGGAGAGGGAAATTAAGGCAGTGTCTTTGAGAGTCTGGAGAAGAAGAAAACTTTTAACTCTGGAAAAACCTTGGAAGTTTTGGAAACCTGTAGGCTAGCAGTTAACCTAGGACTTAAGAAGCACCCAGGAAGATATCAACATCTCTTGGAGATGACTGGCCGATCCATCTAAGACCACTAGATCCAGATGCCGAGATCTTCAGGGATCTTAAAGGATCTCATGGCTCAAGCCTGACAAGGAAATAATACAGCAGGTCTGTAAGTGGTGATCATGAGAGGGACCACTCCGATGCTTAGGCATGTCTTAAAACATTGTCCTTTTGTCTACCCTGCCCATCTGGAGGGATGAGATACAGATTCAAACCAAACTTATTTCAAAGGAACAAAAACATTTAACTTTTCACCTACGAGTATCTGAGTTTCTCATTGAAGGTTCATACCTGTCACAGAGGAGAGCATAATATTCATTGTGGCTTCAAATGCGTGTTTGCATTACCGGTAGCAGTCGCCCTGATCCCTCTGAGGGGGTCTATGGAGATGATAATTATAATAGCTGATACACCCTTACATAGAGCTCTACAAAGCAAAAAAATACTCACTTTCACAGACCATTTGCTCCTCATAATAGCTTTGTCAGAAAATGAGAGATTGTTACCGACATTTTTCTATCGGGAGAATGAGAACCAGAGTGCTTAAAATGACTTGCAAATGTTAACCCATCCGGCAGATGCTAAAGCAAACGGCATAAACCCAAGGCTTTGGAACCCCATCTTTCTGTGCAGATACAGGCATAGGAATACCACAGTTCCATCGTCTCCTGACATACCTGAGGACAGATGGACAATACAGGGATAGAGAATTATTTTTTTCTGTATCTGACTTATGTCTGATTTTCTGTCTGATACACTTGGAGGACCAGGAGTAGGGGTGGAGTTTCAGAAGCTAAATGCAAATAGGACACACAGAAACAGTTCAACAGCCTGTTTCACAAGGAGAGTTTAAGAAACAGAGGGGCCGAATGAAGTGTCTCTCTGAAGAGATGGTACAGGGAGGCAATAGGTAGACAACAGTTAGAGCCTAAAACAAATCTCAAAGGGTCTGGGACATAAATGACATCTTTGTTTCTGGGCAAGCCAGCACATGGCACAGCCTGGCCGGCAGCTTTTCCAAGATTCAGTATTTTTTTTTATCTGGAACACAGACTGATAACCCAGACTACAACTTTCTCCACAGTTAACAAGAGAAAGTGGATATAAACTACAAAACACAAAATTGCAAATTATATAACACTTTACAAATGAGAGTTAATTATTTCCTATCTGTTCATATACAGAATTTCAGAAAGAATATAAACACTTTAGGTAGGGCAAGCGTAACCTAAGGGGGAGAAAGCATCAAAATGCTAATCCCAAATTGAAATTTTTAGAGCTGTGTATTTGCATATAGCCTAAAATCCCTTTGAAAATAGCTAGAATGCATTTAGTTACTTTTAAAACCCTCATATTGAGTTGTTATTAATTTATTGTAGGTGAGGCAATGTTTTCCTTTCAAAAAGTTCTTTTCTCAATTGTGCCAAAGGCACCAGTAGAAATTTTTGAGTGTTTTATATTCCATAGAATATGCATAGCAGTATCAATAATAAATAGCATTTTCCACAGTGTAGCACGTGAGCCCCTCGCTCAGTGAGCAGAGTCGCTCACTCTTGTTGAACTAAAAATACCTCAGTGACAAATTTCAGGAAAGAAAAGAAAAGAAGAGAATTCTGTGTTCATTCCCCAAGGGTAGAGCACTCCCTGGGTGGTCCGCAGTGCCCTGGTTACTCCCACTCAATATTAAAACATTAAAACCCCAACACATTTTTATACACATTGCTATGACCCCCCCTTCTCCAATGTCACGCATCTTTCATTTTCGTAATGAAAAGATGTCCCCATGCCAGGCATTTCCATCATCTTTCAAGAAAAATCTTGAACAGCTCTGGTAGCAACAGATACAACAGTTTATTAATAAGCTGAAATGTTTATTGCAGGGACAAATGCACTACATTTTGAAAAACCATGGTGAATTACTGCATATGGAAAAGATCTCTAAAATCAGCGGGCTGACTGTCTGCCCCCATGAGGGTGTTCCCAACACAGAAATCAACTATGCGGATTACAGTCTCGATGGCCTATTTCCATACCGGTCAGGCCTTTCCCAAGATGGTCTTCAGAGAAGAAGGAAAGGAAAGGAAAGGAAAGGAAGATCACGGGGCGTTGGATCACGACTCTAAAGGAAACAAACCGGGAAACCAATCAGAAGAAAATCGTCTGCCTGCAAATGTAACAGAGAACATGACTCTTAAGATGTAATGAATAGAGATTACAATGTCTTCGTTATCCTGTAGGTAACCTACATGGTCTTTTCAAAATAAACTAAATCGTATAGATTTTAATCTGAGTTTGAAGGGTTAGTAGATGAGATTTTGATAGCAGGTGAAAAAATATATATCTTTGGGACAATAAAAAATTAAGTGCTTCAAATTCCATAACCTTCAAATTCTATATGAAAACCCACTGGCCAAGCATGGCCGCTGGAGCAGATAAAACCCACACAATGAGCTCTCCAGGCAGGCTCCAAGTATTTCCACTAAGAAAAGAAAGAAAGAAACTTATGAGACCACAACAAAAAGAACTAGAGGTTATATGATTTATATGCTGGGGAGAGGTTGTGGTAGTAGGAGAACATTAGCACCTAAAACATTGGGGTTCAAGCCCTGCCTGAGCAGTTCATTTAGTGGGTGACTGTGGAAAAGTCCCTTTATTTGAACTTCAGTTTCCAACTAAGTAAAAGGGAGAGGATGATAACCTCACTGTCTAGTCAAGAATATTATTGGCAAAATGACCTCAGAGAGTTCATAGGAAATTTTACTGCAAATAAAGAGTTATATGCATATATAATATGTGTGCTTGTGAAGTGCGAGTGATGATCTCATGCCTATGTTGTATGTCGAAAATTAAATATTTGTTATTTCTATTTCTAACTTAATTCTTATTTCTTAATTGATTGAATTCCACTCATGTCTTGTGAAACTTTCAAGAATTAGATAAGGGCAAGAGGGAGAAAACATTCAAACCAGTTTAACTTCTTGCCTTAGCTCCAATCTGTTTAAAATAACACACACAGGTTTTGTCTTGTTCCACACTGAGACCAGACTTCTTCCATTTGTTACCACATGCTGAATTTAAAACAATGAGAAAACAATTCTGAATGTTGGTGGGCAAAAGAACATATACTGGCAAATAAGGCCACTCCCCCCCCCAGAAAAAACCTGCAATAATTTTCTAATTAACCTTAAAGTCTCTACTATCACGAATATAAAACCAGACAGTGCCTGACTTCATCAACATACAACTTTTATGTTATCTCCTAGAAAGTTATTTGCCATTCCAGGCTGTTCTTTGTGCTTGAATCTAAATCCAGCTGGTTCATTTATTCATCAAAGAGTTCGTTTGCAGAAAGCTAATTACTGATACTCCTTTATAAATGTGCTTTTCTATTCTTTCCCCTTTCTTTCACCTGTTCAAACCGAGAGCATGACATAATCCCCACTCCTCTGGTTCTGTAAGGTAACATACACTGTCTGTTCTCTGCACAGAACAGATGCACAATTAACTCCTTTTTACCACCTCCACTGCCACCTCCTGGCCCAAGCTCCGCCTTCCTCTCTCACTTGGATTTTGCAACAGCTCCGTCTAAAGGTTGTCCTGCTTCCTCCTTGTTTCTTCACAGTATGTTCTCAATTCACAGGTGAAATGACCCTCCATCATTTTCTATGCTCCTTCTCTTTCATATTTTTATCTTTTTCCTTAGCACTTATCACTACATGGTCTATTATGTATCTTATTTATTGTCCATCACTTCCTTCCCTTTTGGAATATAAGTTCCAATGAGGGAAAAAATTTCTGTCTGTTTGTGTTATTGTTGTGCCCTCCAGATGCTTGAGAAGTGCCAGGCACAAAGGATGTCTTCAAGGAACAAACACTGAAAGAGTAAACAGTTTCAGGTAAGAAAAGAAAAAATAAATGGTCTCGTTTCCTGGATCTGGGAACATTGAAGGGGCCACTCTCCTTGTACGTGTAGCAAATATTCAATAGGGAGACTTGAGTAAAGAGCTTGCCTATGAATAACTTTTGGGGGGAAATGCAGTCAAGTGAAACCACATTCATTTCCAATATTTAACTTTTTAAATCCTACTCAATGCACACCATGTGTAGTCATGGATTTACCATGGATTTTGTTGGAAAACATATTGGCATGTAGAGTGAAATAATTGTTTGAATCTAACTCAACCCACCCTTGCAGGTCAAGTAACAATGTTTGATCGCTAGATACGAAACTCTAAGAGACAGCATTGCTTCCTCTTAGATCCCACATGTGGGGTTTCTGACCCACAGGATCAGAACAATCTCAGATTCCTTTCAGTGAAATGAGAATCACATCACCAGAGTTATCTCCTCACTGAGTAGTGCAAGGGTGAATTTATGTACTCTATATAGATGGACACCATATCTGAGAACAGGAAGGTAACAATAGGTTTATTTTTCACTACAGGTTTCCCCCACTATCCAAAAAGGAAGCATTCCTATGAAATCTTTTGTAAGCCAAAATATCATGAAGCTAAAAAGTAATTACCATTAATTACATGAAAAAAATCTGAGCATTCCCAGACCTAAATTTCAATGCACACATGATGTCTTTATTTTGCTCACCACCATTGGGACACATAATTACATCCCGTTTTACACTGAGTGTAACACCCTTACAAGCTCTCTCAGTTTAAATTTTTTTTAAACATTTAATTTTAGAGAGAGGGGAAGGGAGGGAGAAAGAGAGGGAAAGAAACATTGATATGAGAGACATCGACAGGCTGCCTCCTGTACGTGCCCCCAACTGGGGACTGAACTCACAACCCAGGCATGTGTCCTGACTGGGAATCTAACTGGCAACATTTTGCTTTGTGGGACACCACCCAACTGACTGAGCCACACTGGTCAGGACTCTGTTAGGGTTTTCTGATACCTGAGGGCACATCTTGCTAACAGATGAACAAAATAAATTGAGATAAAGCACAGATACTCACACAGTTCAAAGCTATGGCTGCTTGACATTGAGAAGCTGAGTGTAGCTCCCAAGGAAGGAGCTGGGCGGGGCAGTTCTTTCGGTTCAGGGAGCACCCTGCCTTTGTATCAGCTCATTGCAAAGCAAACACGGAATGCAATTTTTGCTTTTTGTCATATTTTATGAAAGCAGTAATCCTCTTTGGATTTCTTTCCGTTAGCAAAAACAGGTGCTACTGGAAGGTCTTTCATAAAAGCAAAGTGGCTTACGAATTTTGGAGAAACAGGAGATACCTGTATTAGAATAGTGATTGAGAGCCCCGACTATGAAGCCACTTTCTGAGTTTCTCCACTCACTCTGAGTAGACTTCAGCAGTTACTCAACTTTCTACACTTCAGTCTTCTCCTCTCCATTGCAGATCATTGTAGTAGCGCCCTCCTAAGGCCGCTGTGAGGATTATCCAAGTTAATATAGAAAAGCTTAGAGCAGACCATGCATGATAAGCATTCTACAACTTTAGTTGCTAACTTTGAGAAATGTTGCATTTTTAGACACGGGTTTCTGTCTATAATAGAGAGATTAGAAACAAAACAGCAAAAGCTCCTATCTCCAAACAGCCATCCTCATTTCCTCTTGTGTGGGGGGATCATTCCTGAGTGTACTGGTGGGGCTGGGCCCAGGGCGCTGAGATACCAAAATCCATGGATGCTCAAGTCCCTAAAAAAAAATGATGTGGTATTTGCATGTAACCTACACACACCCTCCTGTATCCTTTAAACCACCTCTAGATTGCTTATACTATCTAATACAACGTACATGCTATACAACTAGTTGTTGTGCTGTATTGTTTAGGGAACAATGACAAGACAAACAAAGTCCATAATGTTCAGTACAGACCTAACCACTGTGGGCCTAACTACACAGCACGTAACAGCGTTCCGTTTTTTTCTGAGTATTATCGATCTGTGGTTAGTTGAATCTGTAAATGTGGAACTGCAAATATAGAGAGCCAACTGTAATTTGAAGCAAAGGTTATAATCAAACGAACTGAGAGGAGAGAGAGGAATAGAAAGCAATGAATCCGGAAGATGCTGGGCGATGAATAAAGGTTTTAGTAGGGGAAAAAATAAATAAAGTGTTGCCCAACAACTGTCTGGGAAGGAAATTACTTCCTGTGACCAAAAACATATTCACTTTGGTATTTTAAAAACATAAGTGATATAACTGGCAAAATGGGATGAATAAGAATGATGACTTTGGATGTTTATTTTTACTCTTTCTATAAAGTCGTACGGCAGCATAGACATCTCTGAGCCATTTCATTATATAAGCAACTTGAGCTATTTTATGTGATGTACTCACAGGGCTACTAGCGAGGGCCCAGGAATTGGCCTCCTCTTCCTTGTTGGAAGGCAATTTGTAAATTGTCAAATGGGGAAAGTATGAGCCTGAAAAATCACATTTCTAGAAGCACAGGTATTAGAGGGATTGGATTAAATGTGCCTCTTCACATATTTCAAAAGAAGTGGCTTGATTTTTTCCTTTTAATCTTGAGTTCTAGGTAATTTGGCAATTATGCAAAAGCATTCATTTTCGGAGCCCAGTTAAGTATTTTATCTCAAGTTTGAAAATACTCCCCTACTGTAAATCCCACAATTTTCATATATCTGGTAAAAACACACAGCTAGAAATATGAGTTTGAAGGCATAAAAACCCAGCAAAGTAACTGAAATCATGATAATGTTCAAAGAAATCAGGTCAGAATGTCCACAAGATTTTATGAACCACTAGGAAAGACAGCAGCATTCTTGCAAGGAGATCCATCGTCATTAGGAAGTCAATCATCAACTTTTCAAAGATTAGTAATGAGATTCTGCTCGAAAAGGGACTGAGAATCTATTTTTCAACACAAAAACCTGATGTTGCCATTCTTCTGCTTAAAATTCTTCAGCAGCCTCCACTGCCCACAGAACAGAGTCTCTGTCTTTACGCTGGAACCTCGGCTCCTCCATTTGATCGCAGGGCCTTTTAGTGCAGTGTCCCTGACATTCTGCTCCCACCACAGGGGAGCACTTGTTCTTAGCCTATCTTGCCATGCCTTTTTTAATGCAGCTTCAAAATGCTGACTTCCTCTGCTTGAAAGATTACTAGGGTCCGTCCAGTCTCTTGACCAGCACATATTTTCACCACACCTCATTAAATTCTCACACATCTTCCAATATTAAGTCCAGCCATTGCTCTCTGCAGGAAGTCTTTCTTCATCACCACTTTCTAACCTCTGTAGATCCTGTACGATCAGACAGGGACCCTGCACCTACTTCTCACCAGGCACATGGAGTGACTGGTGAATGTTCACTGATCTGCCGTCACTGGAAGCACCTCTCCTTCAGGAAAAGGACTGTTTCCAACTGGGGGTGTATTTTTTCTTCGCAGATGCTTGATGCATAGTAAGCACCCAAAATTGTTTGTTTTCCGCTTGAGAAAAATACTTTTTGGGTCATAAAAATAAAAGTCCATATTTGAAACTGTATTGTTTTTTGAAGCATTTCTCCTTGCTAAGACAGGGAGATATTTTAATTATGGTCCTCCCTTCAATGATTTTCATAATCAAACATTTGGGTATAATTTTGTGGAAGTACCAATGAGTCTACTGGACTTAATGGTAATATAATAGTTTATTCTACAGAAGGCACCTTACTTTTTGCTGATGTGATAATGACACTCTATTATGAGTCCATTAGGGTATTCCATATGGAATCGGCACAGGAAACAAATGCTGTAATTTGCAGATTAATGTTTGGCTATGAAACAGAAGACTTATTCTTCCTTCCAAATGATCTTATGCTCTCTGGTATCTGTCATGAAGAATGGGACAATAGGGGAAGGACAAATATTACAGTGAAAGCATGAAAGTGCAGTCACAAGCAAATCCAAATGCACACACAAGCACGACTGGGAGCCATTCAGACCCAGCTTATATTGGCTCCCTCTGCTTCTTTGTGGCATGCCCTCTTCTAGATTAAATTTCTGGAGCTTCCCATGACCTCATACCTGATATGGGTAGTCAGAGAAACAGCACATGGAATTCATTTCTCACTGAGTGCTAAAAATTTAGCTGTAGGGAAAACAGTATTTCCTAACTGAACAAATACAGCCCTCTTAAAATTAACCCATGACTCCAAATAAAAAGAGATGTTTTCCACTAAAACCAAACTTACTTTGCATTTTGAATTTTGCAATACATAGAATGGCCTGATGAAGATCTTTGACATACAGCAATCTTAAAAAAACAACTCATTAACTTAATGAGAACCACATGGTGTGGGGTCTGTTATGGGCAGCATCCAGGGGAAGGCCCAGGTCCTCAGCTCACCAGAAATGCACTCAGATATAAATATTTGCCTTCGCACCCACACTGCCCAGCAAAGGACCCATAGACTTTGTTTTCCTTTTGTGGTTTCAACTACTAGGAGTATCACCTACCTCTCTCAAGTCTATTTTATTTCCTTCAGAGCCAAACTAAATTCCTCCTTGCTCTACGGTAGTTTCCCTGGCAAACCCATACCCTACCCCTCTCTCCTTTCTTCAAAATATTTTAGTATTTAGATATTATGTCATGTTACTTGACATCTAAATATATTTGTCATGTTACAATTTAAAGCTCCTTGAGGACAAGCCATAAATCTCAGTTAACGTACAGACTCTTCCATAACATCTCAAACACTGTGAACCTCACAACAGCTCTCAGTGACACATGTACATGACGATTGTTTGGCATATTAGGAACTCATACATTCACAGTGATCTAACTGTATGTGTTACTAATTCAGGTGGCCAGAGAGATTTTAATTTAGTTTAAAAGGGGAGTTGAAACAATATATAATCAATTACGTGTGAAGCAGTAAAGTTGTAAGTTAGACATCAGCAACCACTTGGAAAAATTTAATTACTGAACTTGACAGTACATGAAGATCGACTCTGGGTATGTGACGAATAAAGAAAGAATATTACTTTTGCTTTAAGAAATGTCAAGCCTATGTCAAGAAGCAAAATGTTTCATCATGCTAATTTATGTAAATATATATATGTGGGTAATTTTTTATTTATTTATTTTTCCAACAATTGGTAAAATGTTTTGAAACTTTTTAAAAGATGCATATATATTCTCCAAAAGGGTATTTCTTATTTTAAACCATTTTTAATATCAAAAGGAACTCACGTCAATGGGATATTTCTTTAGTCAAAATGGTGGCAGAATGCCATTTAATCTTCAGGAAGTCAAAGAAATGTGGTTAATGTCTGCTGGTTTCTGATAACCTACTACAGTACAAGGGTTCAGTTTTAGAAGGGACAGCGATTGATGATACTCTGTCTTGC
>VMDR010037892.1:0-10117 GCA_007922815.1 Macrotus californicus | reverse complement strand
TTTCTATTATAATTGAACTATAAATTACCAGTTAAGATTCATCCAATGAATGAGTTTCCCTGTTAGTAGTGATGCAGAATGTTCATTTCCTACAGAGGTTCTTCTAAATGGATTGAATATCCATGTTAGAACTGGAAGGAAGTCTGCCTCATTGAGAATAACTAGGGCCTAAAAAGGCCATTTATGTAAATCCACATAAAACAGGGACTAAAAATTTATAGTAAATGGGGGAAGAATTCGAGGAAGGGGAATCAGACTGGTACTTTATCTTGAAAATATAACCATAATTTAAAATGATAAAAGGACATCTCCCATATTTAAAAAAATCTGAGTTATAGTTACAACTCTGATAATTTATGGAATGAACCAAGAATGAAGTATTAATGTTTTTAACCTAATTTGTCAACTACATGCTGGTACAAAATAAGATGCTTTAGTTTACCATTGACTTTTGGCACATGATTATGAAGAGGGTCATTTTTGCAAAAATATTAGAGGAGTTCACTGATTTTTTTCAAGGGCCTTTCTGTAATCTCTTGATATCTAGACATATCTCATGTGCCTATAGCATTATTTTTGAATTTTTTTCTATTGCTCTTCTAGATCCTAACTTCTAATGGCTTTCTGTATGATTTGACCAATATTTACTCCATTAAGTTCTGCATCTTTTGCAAAATTAGTGATTTTTACTTTGTAACATTATAACAATTAGTTCTTTTAAAAAATATATTTATTTTTAGAAAGAGGGGAAGTAAGGGAGAAAGAGGAGAGAAACATCAATGTGTGGTTGCCTCTCACATGCCCCCTACTTGCAATGTGGCCTGCAACCCAGACATGTGCCCTCACTGGGAATCAAACTGGAGAACTGGGAAAAAATCGGCGACCCTTTGGCTTGCAGGCCGGTGTTCAATCCACTGAGACACACCAGGCAGAGCTAACAATTAGTTTTTATAATAAACACTGAGATCACAAGGATCCTCAAACTAGAATCTTTTTGAAGTTTAATTGTACATTATTTGAAAATGTTTCACAGTTGCAGGACCACATGGGGTGTGTCTAGTTGTGGCTATTGGAATATTTTTCTTATTTGATTATTTAGTATGCTAGAACTTTTTACTAAATACTTCCAGTTCAGTTAATAGACACAACCAAGATTTTGTTTGGGAATAGGATTGGGGAGGAATTTGGGGAGCTGGATAGAGGCTTTTTTTTTTTTAATTCAGTTTTCTGGAGAGAGGAAGATGGCAGCAAGATAGGTGGGAGCAGATTTCACTTCCCCCTGTGCACGGGTGAAACACCTAGCTGATCTTCTGAGGATCAGAGTGAACAACCAGTGGTATCCCAGCATTTATGAAGATTGGAGACCAAAAATTATAGAGGACATTGAAAAATCAGAGGATGGGAGCTGTGAACACCAGTACACCTGCTGGAAGAGGAAACCCACCAACAGATAACAATGGAATAAGGTGAAGGAGGGAGTGGAAGCCACACTAACTCAATCCAGCACCGATCTGGAAATACAGCTAACTGGTAGAGAAATTACCCAGAACAAACAACTGAACAGGAGTGAGAGAGAGGCCTCAAAACCTTGTATATGCAGAAGAATCAGCTTTGACACAACCTGTTCACACCTGCAAAACAGAATACAAGATGTGGTGGATGGAGTGACCCTCAGTTAACCAGCTGGAGAGAAGGACCCACCAAAGAAAGACCCAACAACAATCAAAACCCAAAGACATACAGAGAGCCAACATAAACAACAGCCCAAGACCAGCGAGCTCAGGAGATCAAGGAGACTGCACCACTAAATCTTACAGGTCTTCTACCATAGAAGTTCACACCAGAAACCCAGGGAGTCAGAACAGATCAATTTAAGAAGCAGAGGCTAACAAGAAGAGTGTCACAAACAATGGGAAGATAAAGAAACAATCCCCAAATGAAAGGAAAGGAGGAAGCCTCAGAAAGAATGCTAAATGAAATAGAGGCAAGTCAACTATCAGATATTGAGTTCAAAGCAATGGTTATGAGGAACCTCAATGAGCTCACAGAGAATTACCAAAAACTACAGGGAAAGTACGATGAACTCACTGCAAACTATATCAACATGAAAAAGGAAGTAGAAAGTATCAACAAGGGCCAAGAGGAAATGAAGAATACAATTTCTGAACTGAAGAACACAGTAGAAGGAATCAAAAGCAGGCTTTAGATGAAGCAGAGGATCAGATCAGCGAGATGGAGGACAAGGTAGAAAAAAACACCCAGAAAGAGCAAGAAAAGGAACAGAAACTCAGAACAAAGAGGAGTTAAGAGAACTGCAGAACAACATGAAATGGAATAATATCCATATAATAGGGACATGAGAAGGAGAGGAAGATGAGCAAAGGATAGAAAACCTGTTTGAAAAGTAATGATGGGAACTTCCCTAATTTGATGAGAGAAAAAGTCACACAAATTCAGGAAACACAGAGAGTCCTAATCAAGAGGAACCCAAAGAAGACCACTTCAAGACATACCATAGTTAAAATGGCAAAATTCCAACATAAAGAGAGAATCTTAAAGGCAGCAAGGGAGAAACAGGAAGTAACATACAAGGGAGCCCCGATAAGGCTAGCAACTGACTTCTCAATGGAAACGCTCTAAGCCAGAAGAGAATGACAAATATTCCAAGTAATGAGAACCAGAGGCCTGCAACCAAGGCTACTTTACCCAGCAAGGCTCTCAATTAAGATGAAAGGCCAAATAAGGAGCTTCCCAGACAAAAGAAGTCTAAAAGAATATACCTCCACCAAACCAGCTCAGCAAGAGATGCTAAAGAGACTGCTTTAAGAACAGGAAGAAAAACCATGAGAGAGAGGAACACAGATACAAAAAAATGGCAATGAATAAGTACCTATCAATAATAACCTTAAATGTAAATGGATTAAATGCTCCAATCAAAAGACATAGAATAGCTGAATGGATAAGAAAGTATGACCCACACATATGCTGCCTACAAGAGACCCACCTCAGGACAAAAGACCCACACAGACTGAAAGTGAAGGGCTGGAAACAAATTTTCCAAGCACACAGGAAAAAAAATCTGGGTAGCAATACTCGTATCAGACAAAATAGACTTCAGAAAAAGGGCCACAAAAGAGACCCAGAAGGTCACTTCATAATACAAGGGAAGAATCCATCAAGAAACATAAACATTATAAATATAAATGCATCCAACATAGGAGCACCCACATACATAAAGAAAATCTTGGAGGACTTCAAGAAAGATATTGACAGCAACACAATTGTAGTAGGGGATTTCAACACCCCTCAGTCAAAAATGGACAGATCTTCCAAACAAAATATCAACAAAGATATTACAGCATTGAATAATGTCCTAGATCAAATGAACTTAACTGATATATATAGAGCCTTTCATCCCAAAGAAGCAAAATATGCATTCTTTTCAAACGCACATGGGACATTTTCAAAGATAGACCACATGGTAGGACACAAAACAAGCCTCAACAAATTCAAGAAAATTGAAATCATATCAAGCATTTTCTCTGACCACACGGGACTGAAACTAGAAACCAAACTCAAGGGAGAAACTCAAAACCTCTCTAACTCATGGAGCTTGAATAGCATGCTATTAAACAATGAATAAGTCAAGAATGAGAACTAGGAAGAAATCAGAAAGTTTCTGGAAACAAAATGAACTCACAACAACCCAAAACTTATGGGACACAGCAAAGGCAGTCCTGAGAGGGAAGTTCATAGTGATACAGGCCTACCTAAAAATGATAGAAACATTTCAAATAAACAACCTAACCCTACACCTACAAGAACTGGAGGAACAACAACAAAGACAGCCCCAGAGCAAGTAGAAGGAAGGAAATAACCAAGATCAGAGCAGAATTAAACAACCTAGAGACTAAAAGCACAATTCTAAAGATCAATAAATCCAGAAGCTAGTTCTTTGAAAAGATAAACAAAATCGACAAGCCTTTAAGCAAGCTCATCAAGAAAAAAAGAGAGAGGACCCAAATAAATACAATCAGAAATGAAAGAGGAGAGATTACAACTGATACCACAGAAATACAAAGAATTGTAAGAAATTACTACGAAGAACTATATGCCAGAAATTTGAAAACCTAGGTGAAATGGACAAATTTCTAGAAAAATATAGTCTTCCAAAACTCAATGAAGAAGCAGAAAGCCTGAACAGACCAGTAACAGCAGATGAAATTGAAGCACTGATCGAAAAACTTCCGACATACAAAAGCCCTGGACCGGACGGTTTCACAGAAGAATTCTACAAAGCATTTAAGGAAGAACTAACCCCTATCCTTCACAGCCTATTCCAAAAAATCCAAGAAGATGGAAGACTCCCAAACTCTTTTTAGGAAGCCAGTATTATCCTAATCCCAAAACCAGATAAAGACACAACAAAGAAAGAAAACTTCAGGCCAATATTGCTGATGAACATAGACACCAAAATCCTCAACAAAATATTGGCAAACAGCATCCAGCAATACATTAAAAAGATCATACATCATGACCAAGTGGGATTCATCCCAGGGATGCAAGAATGGTACAATATTCACAAATCAATAAACATAATACATCACATAAACAAAAGCAAAGACAAAAATCACATGATCATATCCATTGATGTGGAAAAAGCATTTGATAAGGTACAGCACCCATTTATGATAAAAACACTCAGCAAAGTGGGAATAGAGGGATCATTCCTCAACATAATAAAAGCCATATATGAGAAATCTACAGCCAACATCATACTCAATGGGCAAAAACTAAAATCTTTCCCACTAAGATCAGGAACAAGACAAAAGGTTGTCCACTTTCACCACTTCTATTCAACATAGTACTGGAAGTCCTAGCCACAGCAATCAGACAACAAAAAGAAATAAAAGGCATCTAAATTGGAAAAGAGAAAGTAAAACTGTCATTGTTTGCAGATGATGTGATAGTGTACATAGAAAATCCTACAGACTCCACCAAAAAACTGCTCGACCTAATAAATGAATTTGGCAAAACAGCGGGATACAAAGTCCATATTCAGAAATCAGGCATTTTTGTATACCAACAATGAAACATCAGAAACAGAAATCAGGAAAAAAAATCCCATTTGATAAAGCAACAAGAAAAATAAAATACCTAAAAATAAACCTAACCAAGGAGGTAAAAGACCTGTACTCAGAAAACTGCACAACACTGAAGAAAGAAATTAAGGAAGATACAAACAAATGGAAACATGTACCATGTTCATGGATCTGAAGAATTATCATCAAAATGTCCATACTACCCAAAGCAACGTATAGAATCAACTCAATCCCTATTAAAGTACCAATGGCATATTTCACAGATATAGAGCAAACACTTCAAAAATGTATATGGAACCATAAATAACCCCGAATAGCTGCAGCAATTTTGAGAGAGAAGAACAAAGTAGGAGGGAATCACAATACCTGATATCAAACTGTATTACAAGGCCACTGTAATCAAAACAGCCTGGTACTGGCATAAGAACAGACACATAGACCAATGAAACAGAACAGAGAGCCCAGAAATAAACCCAAGTCTCTATGGTCAATTATTATTCAACAAAGGGAGCAGCAGCATAAATGGAGTAAAAATAGCCTCTTCAACAAATGGTGTTGGGAGAGCTGGACAGCTACTTGCAAAAAAATGAAACTCGAGCACTAACTTACATCATACACAAAAATAAATTCAAGGTGGATAAAAGATTTAAATATTAGTTGTGACACCATTAAAGTCTTTGAGGAGAACATAGGCAGGAAAATCTCAGATATTCCATGAAGCAATATTTTCACTGATATGTCCCCTACAGCAAGGGACATAAAGGAAAGAATAAACAAATGGGATCTCATCAAAATAAAAAGCTTCTGCACAGCTAAAGAAAACAGCATTGAAATGAAAAGAGAACCAACTATATGGGAAAACATATTCGCCAATGACACCTCACACAAGGGTTTGACCTCCAAAATATATAAAGAACTCACATGACTCCACTCTAAGAAGACAAAGAGCCCAGTTAAAAACTTGATCTCCTGCTCCTTTTCAGCCTACAGAGCAAAAGCAGGCTTACGAGGGTTTAGCCGATACCTTTAGAGTAAAGTGGATACAGAAGCTCTCTTTCTGCTCAGTATTTCCATAGGAAACCAGTTTGTTTTTGTTCAGATTTCTTAATTTTTGACAGTGCAGCAGTTCATTTAAAAGATGTTTTTACTTTTTATCTAACAGTTTTTTTAGTTTTTGACGGGAGAGACGTTTAGGGTATTTGTCAGTCTCACCGTTAGACATGGAAGCCGTTCTTCTGTTTCTTAATGTGATTAACTACACGTACGTGCAAATGTTAGCAAGGTGAAGTATATTCAGCCTTTTTTTATGAGGTCTATAAGATGTGACTATGTAAGTTCTGATGTTTATAATACCCATGAGTAGAATTTGTTTGCCATTTATAATTTGGTTCCTTGTTTATTTGTTTGCTTCTTTATTCCCTTCTGGACTTCTGGACATAAATCAGCGCTTGGTTTCAGTTGGACTCGATTCAAAAAATGCAGTTTGTATTTGGGATTGGAAAAGGGGAAAAATGTTATCTATGGCTCCTGGTCACACAGATAGAGTAAGTATTCCCCTTTGGGGTTTCGAATGGATATAGGATGGGAAAGGGCCAGAGGGTGTCAGGGGGGTTATGTGTCTGTGTTTGTTATTGACAAATAGTTCATATGTAATTAAACATTTAAAGTACAATTATAGTTAGAATGTATATTTATTGTAGATTCAATAAGTATAGTGTTGTTAGCACAAAACTTATCTTAATTACTTCAACAAAAACGATGAATTTTATGTTATTGAAACCTCAATGTAAAAATTAAATAGTTCATGTCTAGGGTCTGTTTAGTTTGGTTTACCACTGATTTATTACATATGTATCATAGTTAAGGAGAAAAAGATATTTTATGTGTGAACTTAAAATTATTTATTGGGATTAATCTTTTTAGAAATCTAACATTTTTACTTTTGAAACTTTTAAATATATTCCAATTTGTTTAAAATTAATGTAAAGAAAATGTTGTAGTCAGCTTTTTAATTAAATATTATACTACTTTTATAAACATATATCAGAATTTTGTCATAAACTTAAAAATGTCTGAATTATTTTGTGTCTAGTAAAATCCTAAACCAGCACAGGAGGTATAGTCATTGATTCTGTCTGGGGGGGAATGAATCTGTAGAAGTTGTATAAAAACATTTGTGTGAATTTGTGTTTTGGTTTCTAACAGATTCTCAAAGAGGCTTCTTGCACACACATACATATGATTTAGATAATTAAAGTGTCAAGTAATTTTATTAAACAACTGTGTATCTTGACTAAGAACAAAGCATTTCATACATTTGTCCTTTGGATTTAGTAAATGGGCTGATTACTATGAAAAATGCTGCCTTTCCATTGGAACTTTTAAAAGTGTTTTTGTAGTTAGTATTTTAAAGTTGTATTAATGTGTTTTTCATATAATCTGTATTATGGCGAATTTTTAAACATTAATTTATAAAATGAAACTTCTCTATCACTGAGGAGTATCACTTTGTACATATCTAGAGGTAGTAAGCATTTTACATGATTATGCTGGCAGGTGTCAAAGAAACATGGTGAAGACTACCAGACAGCAGAATTCTTTTCTGCTATGAAATTATTTTTCACATATTTTTCTTTTAGTTATTATTAAAGTACATGTTTCTAATGAATATTTTATTTCATCTCTTTTTTTTCTTGTTTGCTTTTGTAACAAAAATGGTTTGTGTGTATATAGAATTTATGGAATCTTAGAAAATAACCAAGCCTGGGGATCTCCAAAATTTAAGTATAAGTTAATTTTGTTTGACCTGTAAAGAATAAAGAAAGCTAAAAAATACACAATTTTTACTGTGAAATAAGTGTTTGGATTTTTTGTGTGAATAGTTTTGCATGATAGCTATAAAAATGTTCTATTTCTAGCTGTGTGTGGTACGTGGGTGTTCCATTCAGATTCTCTGTGGTAGAAATAATCCAGGCTCCTGCCTCATACCCTCGTTGCGTTGAACCAGTCTTGTTATTTATGGACCTTTTTTAAAAAAAAATTAAAAATAGAGTTGTTTATTGTCATTTTACTAGTAGCTTTGTAAGTTCATAGAAACTAAGAAATAGTTTTTGTTTTCATTTATGTATTTATTTTTCATAAGATTTTGAAGTATAGGATTCTGATGATTATTTGTTGAGGAATATCACTTTATGATAGGTAGGGTTTGGGGTTATTTAGTCTTTCGGACAGCATTCTTACATGCTTCAGAAAATAAGCATTTTAACCATGAATCTGATTTGTTTACAGATATTTGATATCTCTTGGGATTTGTACCAGCCAAATAGACTTGTCAGCTGTGGTGTAAAACATATCAAGGTACTAGAAGGTTCTTATTTTATAATAGTCATCTTTATTTATTCCCTGCCACTGAGTACATATCACACTATTGACAATTTAGGATAGGTTTAGGACTTTGAGAGTAGTTATTTTTAAATGTCAACATTTGAAATGCTTAATGTTCAATTTAGTAAACATTTATTGTGTAGTCACTGTGTGTGTGAGGAACCTATGTGAAGGGAATAGGTATGAATAGAAAGTTAATAAACAGCTAGTGAAACAGCTAGTAGGTGGCAAAGCCCAATGACTGGGGTGAATCTTTTAACCTCTTTGAGCTTTCACATCTTAAAGCCGTGGCCGCTGTTGCCACCTCATAGAGCT
Source organism: Macrotus californicus (assembly GCA_007922815.1). Lineage (NCBI taxonomy): Eukaryota > Metazoa > Chordata > Mammalia > Chiroptera > Phyllostomidae > Macrotus > Macrotus californicus. The sequence continues at coordinate 1,316 of VMDR010037892.1, read as the reverse complement.
GGTGGTTAAGTAAGGCAGCATGCATGTCATACATAGTGCCTAGCACGTGGTCAGCCTTCTGAAAGTGTTACCTTTTCTTCTCTGCATGTTTGCTCTCTCGCGTGATCTCGGCCGCTGATAGACACTGTGTACCTTGCATATGAACGCCCGGATAGTCAGTGGTGACGGCGCTCTGTGTGTATCGTTACTTCTAAATCCCTGATGCAAGTTGGAAATACTTGCCTGTTTCCCAGTCTCTGATGTAGCAGTTCCTATAACTGTTGATTCCTAATAAATAAGGTTTTGTGTGCACATTCTTTTGACACTCCCACTTCCATCCACATTCTCTCCGAGGTATGTGTAGCTGCAGCTGCAATTCTGGTTTTCCTATTCTGGTGCTAATTTGATAATGGATAATGTTAAATTTTTATTTTTTTCAGTAAATATTTCATAGCAAAAGGCTCTATGCTAGGTTTAAAGTATGTAGTATGAGCAGTGTGAAGGTAGGAATTTTTGTTTTGTTCATCTTTGATGAACAAGATGATGTTTGACACAGTACTTCATACATATTAAATTCTTCTTTATAAAGATTTTATTATTTATTTTTAGAGAGAAGGGAAGGAAGGGAGAAAGAGGGAGAGAAACATTGGTGAGCGAGAGACACATTGATCAGTTGCCTCTCGCATGCCCCCAACTGGGGACCTGGTCTGCAACCCATGCCCTGTGCCCTGACTGGGAATTGAACCAGTGACCTTTTGGTTTGCAGCCCAGCACTCAGTAGACTGAGCCACATCAGCCAGGGCTGATTTATATTAAATTCTTAACAAATTGTTGGCAAGTTGATAAGTAAAGAGATCATACTTCTGTTTTATATTGTAAATAAAGCCGAAATTTCCACTTTCAAATTTTTAGAAAACTTATCTTCTCAATGAAACAAACTGTATTTTTTTACTCTGAATATCTTTCTTTACATTTGGTAGAGGCAATGAATAGCATGGTAGCTATCTTTTCAGGCAAAAGATGATCTAGAACGGCACTAGTCTGTACAGTAGCAACTAGCCACATGTTGCTATTTAAATTCAGTTAATTAAAATTAACTAAAATGTAATATTCACTTCTTCAGTCACACTGGCAATATGTTCAAGAGCCACCTATCCACACACACGCACACTTTCATCATCATAGAAAGTTGTATTGGCAGCACTGATCTGGATTCTAGAACAATGGTTCTCAACTCTTGCCGAACATTAGGATTATGTGGGTACCTGGGCTTCTTCACTCTCCAGACATTCTGTCTCAGTTTATCTTAGTGGAGGACCAGGTATACTATGTTTTAT
>VMDR010037891.1:0-10118 GCA_007922815.1 Macrotus californicus | reverse complement strand
GAAGTCTTAACCACAGCAATAAGACAACAAAAAGAAATAAAAGGTATCCAAACTGGAAAAAGGAAGCAAAACAGTCATTCTTTGCAGATGACATGATAGTGTACATAGAAAATCCTATAGACTTCACCAAAAAAACTACTCGACCTAATAGATGAATTTGGCAAAACAGCAGGTTACAGAGTCAATATTCAGAAACCAAAGCCATTTTTGTACACCAACAATGGAATATGAAAAACATAAATCATAAAAAATACCATTTGATATAGCAACAAGAAAAATAAAGTACCTAGGAATAAACCTAACCAAAGAGGTAAAAGATCTGCACTCGGAAAACTATACAACACTGAAAAAAGAAATTACGGAAGACACAAACAAATGGCAGCATGTACCATGCTCATGGATAGGAAGAATTAATATCATCAAAATGTTCATACTACCAAAGCAATTTATAGATTCAATGCAATCCCTATTAAATTACCAATGACATATTTCACAGATATAGAACAAACATTTCACAAATTTATATGAAACCACAAATGACCCCAAATAGCTGCAGCAATTTTGAGAAAGAAGAGCAAAGTAGGAGGGATCACAATACCTGATATCAAACTGTATTACAAGGCCACTGTAATCAAAACAGCCTGGTGCTGGCATAAGAATAGACATATAGAACAATGGAACAAAACAGAGAGCTCAGAAATAAACCCAAATCTCTATGGTCAATTAATATTTGACAAAGGGGGAAGAAGCATAAAATGGAGTAAAAATAGCCTCTTCAACAAATGGTGTTGGGAGGTTTGGACAGCTACTTGCAAAAAAATGAAACTCGACCACCAACTTACACCATACACAAAAATGAATTCAAGGTAGATAAAAGACTTAAATATAAACAGTCAACCATAAAAATTTTAGAGGAAAACATCCTCAGGAAAATCTCAGACATTCCACACAGCAGTATTTTCACCGCTATTTCCCCTAGAGCAAGGGACTTAAAGAAAAAAATAAACAAATGGGACCTCATCAAATTAAAAAGCTTCTTCATGGCAAAAGAAAACAGTATTAAAATGAATAGAGATCAACTATAAGGGAAAACATATTTGCCAGTGATACCTTGGACAAGGGTTTGATCTCCAAAATATATCAAGAACTCACACGACTCCACTCCAGGAAGACCAAAAACCCAATTAAAAAATGGGCAAAAGACTTGAACAGACACTTGTCCAAGGAGGACATACAGAGGGCCCAGAGACATATGAAAAGATGCTCAGCATCACTAGCCATCAGAGAGATGCAAATTAAAACCACAATGAGATACCTCTTCACACCAGTCAGAATGGCCATCATAAACAAAGCAACAAACAACAAGTATTGGAGTGAGTGTGGAGAAAAGGGAACTCTAGTGCACTGTTGGTGGGATTGCAGACTAGTTCAGCAACTGGAAAACAGTATGGAATTTCCTCAGAAAATTAAAAATGGAAATACCTTTTGAGCCAGCAATTCCACTGCTGGGATTATACCCTAAGAGCCCTGAAACATCAATCCAAAAGAACCTATGCACCCTAACGTTCATAGCAGCACAATTTACAACAGTCAAGTGCTGAAAGCATCCTAAGTTCCCATCAGTAAATGAATGGATCAAACAACTATGATACATTTACCCAATGGAATGCTACGCAGCAGAAAGAAAGAAGCAGTTCCTACCCTTTGCAACATCATGGATAGAACTGGAGAGCATTACACTAAGTGAAATAAGCCAGGTAGTGAGGGACAAATACCATATAATTGCACCTTTAACTGGAAACTAATCAACAAAACAAACAAGCAAGCAAAATATGACCAGAGACATTGAAATTAAGAACAGTCTGACAGTAACCAGAGGGGAGGTCAGAGGGGATAATGGGGGCAAGGGGGGAAGTGTTTTTCATAAACACATGGACAAAACCAAGCAGGGGTGGAAGCAGGGGAGGGAGGTGGGGTTAGCTGGGGTGGGGTTGGGGGGTAAATGCAGACAACTGTAATTGAACAGCAATAAAATAATTTTTTTAATAAATAAATAAATAAATAAATATCACTGGTGGGTGGGGAAGTATGAGTGAAGTAATATTCTCCCCAGAGACAACCTAAAGAAAGTGTAAAGTTTTTAGTGGTGGCTTTCCTGCCACACCCAGGAGAGTGTAAGTTTGGGAAGAAAGAGCTCTGAAGAAGGTAATGAGGACAGAGTAGGTGGCCTCAGTATCTAACAGAATGCTTATTGTCTTACCGCCACAGCCATGGCCCCAGCTAAATAATGGTGACCTCTTAAGGTACGGCCAATTGGGGTAGGCAGCTTCAGTCCTGGGTTGCCATCTGCAGGACAGTCATGGACTCAGGCATAGGGGCCCTTCAGCCCAAGGGACAGAGATCTGCCCACTGGCCTGCAACCTTGTATTTGTAGCAGGGCATTTGAGGAGGCTTATTATGTTTAGGACACTCCTTTGTCTAATGCCCTACCTTTCAGCACATGCAACATTTAGTTTCATGTGGAGTAAGCCATTCAGGATCTGCAGGATGTGACTGTGAATGTCCCCTAAGCATGGCTAAAAGTTGGGTGTGTCTACTGTCCTTCCATTTTTCCTTCTCCTGAGCCCTTGCCTCCCTCTCCTGGTCCTGGTTGTAAAAGACGGCATTGGCTGTGGTCAACATTCCATCCGAGGAAACCCCAGGTCTCTGGAAAATTTTTTGTAATTTTATCCTGATCTCAGAAGCCTATTGGGTTAAAAATTTATCTTTTAATATTACTTGTCCCTCATAAGACTTTATATCTACGCTACTGTGTCTAATGAGAGCTTTCCTTGGTCTTTCTAGGAAAGTAGTAGGATTTTCTTCTGGGCCTTGGCTAATGGCAGACGCTTTGGAATAATTCATGGCCTTTCAGCAGCTCACATTGAGTCTCACCTTAGTACAGAGTAAGAAATTATTTGTTTCCTACTTTTGGGAGGTGTTATTATAATCCCATTCAGGGTCCATGGATGGGACTGCCATTTCTCCTATGGGGTATTTGTTGTCAAGCAGATGTGAATTGTTAGCAAATTTTCTAGCCTCCTTCTTTACCTTTTCCTGTCCAATGTCTGATAAAATTTGCCCCAGAACTACCATCGCACCTTTCCAGGTCAGTTTATATGCTAAAGTAAGGTGCTCAAAAGCATTTATGGATTTGTCCAGATTGTTTGAATAGTTCCCAAGGTCAGTTTTGATTTGCCTGAGCTCAATGAGGGAGAAAGATTTGTGTATTAGCTGGGGGCCTTAGTTGTCAGTGTAGTTTAAGGGGCAGGAGAAGCAGGGGCCAGTATTTGTGCTGGAGACCATGGGTATGGGATTAGTGAAGAAAGTAGTGAAAGGACCTTTTCTGGGCTCTCTGGGGCTGGGATTGCTTCCATGAGCATGTGGGGATTGAAATATAATTCAGTAGGTGCTGTATTAATAGGGTTAAGTTTATACTTTTTACATAAATCTTCATGGCCTCTCATATAGAAAAATGCTTGTGTAGAATGAATTTCTGACCATTTTCCAAGCTATTTACAAAAGAGATTGGGTTGTAGGATTGTCTACAATTTAGAGTTCCATTACCTGGTCAAAACTTCCTGTTACCTGGTTGATACTGGAGCCAAGCTGTGTTATAAAAAAATTAGTCAGGTTTTCTTTAAATTTTTGAGGATCAAATTGTGACCAATTAGAAAGGATACAACCTAAGTGGGTACCAGCAAGAATGGGTTCTTGATTCCCCATCTAGAAAAGGGAAAAACACCATAAGATTAGAGACCCAGGCATCCTGAGGTCTAATCTCTGGGTTCTCAGACTCCCAAAACTGTGAGTACTGGGGCAAAGGTGAGTCTGCCCCTCACGGGGGTTGTTGGAGACAGGGGTGTGCCTGTTCCTTAGTGGGGGGAGGGTTTGGAGGCATGCACAAGCCTGTTCCTCTTCATTTCTGAGGGTTGCTCACCAATCATAGGTAGAGTCTTGGTAGATCCCACATTCTTCTGGAAGCCATAAAGGGTTGACTAGAGGTGGGAGCCAAATAGGCTTGACCAGGGGCTGAGAAGGAAATTATGGAGGGCTAAAAGGAAAAACAAGAAGAGTGGAGTCATGTAGAGCCTAGATATGAATGTAGCAGAGACAAAAGCATCAGTCCCATTAAATCTGGTCTGTTTGCTGGAGGGAGTTTATAAACTGGATTTTTGCTAGAAACCGTAACACTGGGACTGAATGAGTCTTTAACCACATGTCCTGATAAGATTGTAAGCCTAGACTGAATTGACTAAACCAGTAACAATGAGTTTCAGAATGAGGAAACACTCTCCAGGATCAATAGTCTGAACTGGCCCAATCTCGTGGGTCCCTGGGCCTTTAAACAAAGGAGATATCTAAGGAGAGAGATCCTCATCTCAGTAAAGAAGCAGAGGGGCAGGTTGCAAACCCGACTTTATCCCCTCTGTCCCTTAAAGGCACATAAAGGACAGGCTTGTGATAACTTGTCTGACCTTTCAAGATACATTAGAAAACAGACTTGATTTGAAAAAGTACACCAGAGGACGCTGAGAAGGTACTTGCAAAAGGTCCCTTCTCGTGGTCCCAGCCAGCAGGACCATGTGTCATTGTGGAAGGCTTGTCCTATATCCCCGGACAAGTGACAAACAAATTCACGCAGACTAAAGGAATCCGGTGGAGAAAAGGGATGGGCGGCCGATCTCTCAATGATCAAGAGAGAGGGGCCCCGACCCTTTGCCTCGACAGGCTTTTATTGAAACTCCAGGTCCATTACATTCAGGGTTGTCCTCATTTACTATGCACTGGTTTGTTTTAGGTGGTTAACTATTATAGATAGCAAAGAAAAGAATGTTGCAGATCACTTCAAAGATAAAATACAAAGTGGAGAGGAGGCTTAGCTAGTTACACATATACTCTGGAAGTCTGGCCCAAGTCAAAGTAAACTTCTGCTGTCTCCATCCCAGGTGAGGGAGTTTTTTTGCAAGAGCAAGTTTTAAAGCGGCCTAGGTACAGTTCAGGCCTGATTACCCTCAGGAGACCCATCCACGGATGTGATCTGCACACCACACATGATCTGGACTGCGTTCAGATCCAGAGCTGAGTCACAGAACGCATCACGCAGGAATAGGTTCCCCATAGCCCCTCTTTGCAGCTCCTATGAGGGGAATTCAGATGCAGGTAGAAATACCTGAAGCCACCTGGGGTGAAGAGACATAGCAAACTTACAGGAAGCCAATTATTTAATACAGATGTAAATAGAGTTGTCAGAACCCACATGGGGCAGAGAGGTGCAGCAAGCTTACAACAGACTGACGATTTTAAATGTTTTTTTTTTTTCCTTGACCGTGTTTTAGAGGCAGAAAAGGCTAGGGGATTTATGTAGTAGGTCTGAGTGTGCTGCTTGTGAGTGGGACTTCCAAAGGCTGTCACACCTTTGGTCATCCCCCACTTTCTTATGTGCCTCAGTTTCTTCCCAAACTGTCTAGAACAACCAGGAGGGCTCAAAGTGCTGGGTGACCAACCCTTATTTTTTGCACATTGCCAGACAAGCCAAATTTACATTATAGTGATGGGAGGTCCCTAAGAGCCCCCTATGCAATTTAGGGATTAAGCACCAGGCACCTCCACAAGACCACCACTCACATAAGGACACCCAAGAATTTGGACCAGAGAAAGTGTCTCCTCAATCTTCAGAGTCCAAGCAAACTGAAACACTCATTTTAGATTTTATCCTTGTTTCTCCCTCCAAACACAGGCCTAGCATGTTTGAATAACCCTCCCCAATATTGCTTCATCTCCCCATTGACCATGAAGGTGAAAATGGCAAGAAAACATTGCTGGTGGGATCATATTCACTGTGTTCCAGATGGCTGGAAACAAATAGTGAGCGAGTATCTGCAATCTGAGTCATGGCACTAGAAATGTTCTTGAAAGCTCAGTTCTTACTGAAGCAGTAAAGAATTACTGATCAGCAAGTTAATTAGTATGGCAATAGAATTTATTAGTAATACATTCTCAGAGAAGAGAACAGGCCTTGCTGATGTTGATGAGAGAGGCTTCAGGTCCCTTGTCCTGAGAACTTACCCTGGGAACTTTTCCTGATTTGTAAGGTGGATTGAAGGCTGGTATGGTGTTAGGAGGTAGGAGTTACATATTTATTGGCAGACAATGATGGTGCTGACCATGCATGCTTTCCCACAGAGGACATGACCACCTAAACATGGGCATGGGTAGAGGTCTGTTCCCAGAGTCCTTATCTTTCACTCTAGACAGCATGTAGTCATCTGTTGTGAAACAGCTACATGACCACAGGCAGTTATTCAAAAATTGTTTTTGGCTGCTCACCTGTTAAGAACAATGGACCCTCTCTCACCCCTCCTCCTAATTTTCTAACTTCTACCTAACAAAGAGACAAGTTCCTGGGGGGCTTGTAGCCCTGGCCACATAGTCAGGTCCCAGCCCCTGGTCTGCCTTGTTCCTACCCATCTTAAAAGACTGCTCATCTGGGGGGCTTCTAGCCAAGATAGAGGTATAGGTAGATATCCTTCACTTCCTTGTACAACCAAAAGAAGGAAACAACCCATTTAAAAACAAAAAACAAGCAGAACTGCCAGAAAATTGACTGTATGAAGTCTGACAACCTAGGAGTTAAAGAAGAAACATTCATCCAGACTGATAGGAGGGGCAGAGATGGACAGCTGGGACAGAGAGGATGTGCAGCAAAGTGTCAGCTGACAGACAGGGAGGGTGAGGCACAGCTGGCAGACTAGGCAGGTGAGATAGCCACTGGTGGACTGGGTGGTCCCACATTCATGTGTGGGTAAACCAGGAGGAACAAGTGGGGAGCAAGACAGACTGCACAACTAAGGATTCCAGTGCCAGGAAATAGAGCATCAAAACCTCTGTCTGTAAAAATCCGTGGGGGTTGCAGTAGCAGGAGAAACTGCCAGTCTCACAGGAGAGTCCGTTGGGGGGGCCCATGAGATCCTACAATGTACACAATCCCACCCAACCAGGAATCAATACCAGGGCATCACCTGAAAGGGCACAATTTGCTTGTGAGAAGTGGAGGAAGTGATGGAAAGCAAGGAGAGAGCTGAGCAAGTGGCATTGTTCCCTCTCTGATACCTCCCCTACATATAGTGCCTCAACACAACAAAGTGGGTTGTCCTGCCCTGGTGAATACTCAAGGCTCTGCGCCCTACAGTGTAACAGGTACACCAACACAAAGAAACATAGCCCAAATGAAAGAAAAGATCAAAACCACAGAAAAAGAACTAAGTGACAAGGAGATAGCCAACGTATCAGATGCAGAGTTCAAAACACTGGTAATCAGGATGCTCACAGAAATGGTTGAATATGGTCGCAAAATAAAGGAAGAAATGAAGGCTACACAAAGTGTAATAAAGGAAAATGTACAGGAAACGAACAGTGAAGGGAAGGAAACCAGGACTCACATTAATGATTTGGAACAAAAGGAAGAAATAAACTTTCAACTGGAAGAGAATGAAGAAACAAGAATTAAAAAAAAAAAAAAAATGAGGAGAGGCTTAGGAACCACTGGGACAACTTTAAATGTTCCAACATCTGAATCATAGGGGTGCCAAAAGGAGAAGAGGAAAAGCAAGAAATTAAAAAGTTATTTGGAAAAATAATTAAGGAAAACTTCCCCAATCTGATGAAGGAAATAGACATACAAGTCAAAGAAGCTCAAAGAGTGCCAAAGAAGTTGGACTCAAGGAGGAATACACCAAGACACATCATAATTAAATTGCAAAAGATTAAAGATAAGAAGAGAATCCTAAAAGCAACAAGAGAAAAGAAGAGAGTTACCTACAAAGGGGTTCCCATAAGACTATCAGCTGATTTCTCAAAAGAAATCTTGCAGGCAAGAAGGTGCTGCAAAGAAGTATTCCAAGTCATGAAAGGCAATGACCTACAACCAAGATTACTCTATCCAGCAAAGCTTTCATTTAGAATGGGAGGGCAGATAAAGTGCTTCCCAGATAAGGTCAAGTTCAAGGAGTTCATCATCACCAAGCCCTTATTATATGAAATGTTAAAGGGACTGTCTAAGAAAAAGCAGAAAATCAAAACTGGCTACAGTAAATTGACAACAAAATCACAACTATCAACAACTGAACCTAGAAAAACAAAAACAAAAAACTAAGCAAATAACTAGAACAGGGACAGAATCACAGAAATGGAGATCACATGGAGGGTTATCAGGAGGGAGGGGGAAGAATCGGGGAAAGGTACAGGGAATAAGAAGCGTAAATGGTAGGTACAAAATAGACAGGGGGAGGTTAAGAACAGTATAGGAAATGGAGAAGCCAAAGAATTCATATGTATGACCCATGGACATGAACTAGAGAGGGGGGAATGCTGGAGGGAATAGGGGTACTGGGTAGAGGAGAATAAAAGGGAGAAAAAAATGGAACAACTGTAATAGAATAATCAATAAAATATATACATATATTTTTAAAAGGCTCTTCATCTCTGCAGCCTGGGATTCTGGGGCAACCATGCCATAACAGCCCCACAGCCCACCCTAGAGAGCTAATCTGCTTGGTGAACCTCCAGTTGTATGCCCATGGGGTGTCTGTGTGCACACCCATGTCATCAATGTGGCACCAGAGCTACAGCCAGATGTTCTTACATTTCTTCTGGCTTGTGGCCCTGACGGACTTCCCCCTAAGAGGCAATGCTCAACTCATGTTCAGGAGCCAGCAGAGCTGGACTCAACATCAGCTCAGACAAGTGTGTTTCATGAGTCCCCACCTCCTCTCCTTCCGGCTTGGTTTCCTCAGCAGGAAAGAGCAGTGATAAGAGGAACTGCTTCCAGGCATATGAGTGAGGAGGGAGCAAAAGAGCACAGCTGGGTTAGGAGTGGTGTCAAACCCAACAGCCTGTATCCTGGCTACACAGGGCACTATCCGAAGAGGGTGAGGGCTCCCTAACAATTCAATGTTGAATATTTTTAAAACATGAACAAAAATCACAACGTTGTTAGACCTTGTCAGAGTTTCACAATGTTTTACTGAGAATTTCACTTGTCAGGGCTGGTGAGGCCTTCATCAAGTCCTAGAAGCAATGCAGGCAACGCACAGTACAAGGAGGCTTCAGCAGATGATACCCGAAGCCCCATCAGCCTCACACCCAGCTCCTCTCCTCCTTTCCTCTGGGCTCCAGCCTTGTCTGCCTGCACCTGTGCCCTGTGCCTACTTCTCCTTCACAGAACCCCTTTTGTCATCTGACATGCTGTGTGGTTACTTTATTTTCTCTCTCCTCCGCTGTTGTCTCCCTCCCTCCTTTTTCTTTTATCTGGAAAAAAAGCTACTTTAATTTTAGCATGAGGTTACTTTTTTTAATTTAGAATTTGTTTTTAAATCCTTACTATGGTATACTTAGTATATATACAGTTCTGATATATTTTTTAAAGATTTTATTTATTCTTTTCTAGAGAGAGGGGAAGGGAAGTAAAAAGAGGGAGAGAAACATTGATTTGAGAGAGAAATATCAGTTGCCTCTGCCAAGTGCCTGAACCAGGAGGAACCAGAAACCCAAGTGACTGGGAACCAAACCAACAACCTTTTGCTCCACAGGATGACACCCAACCAACTGAGCCACACCACCTAGGGCACAGTGCAGATATCTTAATCAATAAAGTTTTATGTATTCATACCCCAAGTGGCCAACTCCCAGATGAAATTATAAAACACTTTCTTCAAACCAGATAGTTCTCCTATGCTACTTTCTAGGCAATACCCTCAAGATATAGTCCCTATTGTCACTTTTCTCTCCATTGACTAGTTTTTTAATTGTCATGTAAGTGAAATAATATAGTATGTATTCTTTTATTTTATTTTTTTGCTCAGTGTTATGTTTGTGACATTCATTCATGATGTGATGGGCGTCAGTAGTGTTGATAAAAGATAATCTAGCCTAGAGAAATACCACATGATCTCACCTTTAACTGGAACATAATCAACGAAAGAAATCAGCAAACAAAATACAACCAGAGACAATGAAATTAAGAACAATCTAACAATGGCCAGAGGGGAAGGGGGAGGGAATAGTGGGGGGAAGGGTTT
>VMDR010037890.1:0-10120 GCA_007922815.1 Macrotus californicus | reverse complement strand
ACATGCCATGGGCTTCTATAAATCTTATTTTCTTTAAACTATTTTCATGCATATGAGAAAAAAGGAAATGAAAAATATCTATTTTATATACTTTTAATTTTACCTGTTACTCTTTAAAGGCTGGGTTAAGTCCTAAAACATGGACAGTTGAATCTATTGTGCTGTTCCACCCAAACAATAAATTTCAATAGACTTAGGACTTCAGATTGATAATGACTATATAAACTCACCTTGACTCAATAGTGACCATCTGTTCCTTTAATTTGAAGGGCACCAAAGAAAAGAAAATAGACCTTAAGAATGTACTGTGTACTATATCTTGTCATACATAGTAGCCAAATTAGTTTGGCTGTGCAAGGATTTAGAGCAAACAGCACTAGGAGGTGGTGTCATGAAATATTTCAACTCCACAGTCTCTCTCCAGGATCTTCTCCTGTCAGGGGGAGCCCAGAGTGATAGCACCTGGTCTCAGGGACACATCACATCTAGAGGTGTCACTAACATTAACAGTCCTGGCTGTAGGAAACCTACCATCAATTTAGTGTAATGTCCCAGATGTCACTTCTCCTACAGACCATCTCTGGGTTGACTCTGCAGCCAACTTCAAAAGAGCCTCTGCCCTCTCCCAATAGTCCCACTTCTTGTGAGGATCTCTTCTTAGATATTTTCTTCCTCTCCATTCACCAGACCCAAGCAACCCGTTACGTTGTACATATGTATAAAATTGGTTCTCAAATAAAATCTATTTCTACGTCCAGATAAGTAGTGCCTTCAGACCTGCCACCCCGTTGGGGTCTGTAGAGTGGCTCTAGTTAGCTTCTAGTATAAGTTTGGAAGGCAGCTTCTTAAAAGTATTTTCTGGAAAAATTTTCCTAGCAAGTCCTTCTCTTGGCAATGGATTTCTTTATTGAAGGGCTTCTCCAGTGAGAATTGGTCTGTGCCAAGGAACCTCCAGGTTGAGGCTCCTTTTGCTCATCTTCTCCATTATGCAGCAACCTCTCTGATCACCCTCTTAAAAGTAAAGACTGAAGCATCGAACGGGATCAGGAAGTGACCATAGCTCACAGGGTTTCAATTCCTCTTCTCAGCATATTATAGGGACACAATGTAGGCCAGAAAAACATAGCAGAGCCCATTACAGCTCTCGAGTTCCAGTTATTAACATTGATTTTTTTCAATGGGAAATTTTCATTAGAAGGCATCACATGACTTACATTCACTAATAACTTAGATTAAGATATATATTGGAGCCTCACTTTCACATTGCCTTTGGACTAGGTACCATGGAGTCATTTTTAAAAGGGATCTTTGTCACATTAGTAAAATTCTCATAGGTAAGATCTAAATCCAAACTATACTTGGCACGCAACAGTGGTATACAAATCCCTGTAATATTCAAATTAATATTACAATAGATATAAAATATACATATAGATATAATGCATGAATTTATATTGACTTTATTTTTAAAATCATTTTTATTATTCTATTACAGTTGTCCTAATTTTTTCCCTTTGTCCTCCTCTGATCATCTCCCCCCATAGTCAATTCCCACATTTTTGTCCATGTCCATGGGTCATTCACACATGTTCTCTGTCTAGGCCCTTCCCCTTCTTTCCACCATTATTACCCTCTCCCCTCCCACCTGGCCACTTTTCATCTGCCCCATGTTTCCATCCCTGTGGTTCTATTTTATTTATTTGTTAGCAGGCTCAAACTCAGAGGCTGAAAATATTACTATAGGCCACCATGCTTTTGAATGACAAGCACAGGCAATAGGCAATGAGAGGGCACTTGGATGCTGACCCCATTTGTTTGACAAATTCATCTTTTTAAGATTCACTCTCTACTTATGTGGCAAATAAAAAAATCCCTAAAGTTCCTATGTATAAAGCATTAAAATTCTAATTTGTCATTAGTTCAAGGTATACTCTAAATCACTTGTCAATTGGCACTTTAAAACACCAGGTGAAATGTAACATGACATGTAGTCTGTCCTAAAGTTGACCTATAATATTCTGCTTCAGAATAATCCAGGATGCCTGGTAAAATGTACAGTTATAGGTATCATTGTGGACATGCTGAATCAGAACCTCTGGAGATGAGGCCTTGGAATATGCACTGTAATAAGTTATGAATAACATGATATTTACTCTAAAATTATAGATAAATTGATTTCATATAAATCTAAAGTTTTTGTAATCTTAATGAAAGAAAGCTCTATATTCAGACTATTTGGTGAAACACAATATAAAATAATGATTAGTCATCTATACTATAACTTCAAATGGATATCGCTAAGAAACCTAACACAAGTTTGGCAGTAGTCACCCTAATGTTTGAGAGCCCAATGTAGCCATAAGGGCCTAAAGCCTTTCCAGAGAGGAAGAGTGATTATCCTCCTTAACAATGTGTAATTTACTAAGGCAGCATAAAGCCATTCCTGTGTGTCCTGATAGCCTCTCAATTGGACTTAAAGATAAACTATCTCTGGACCAGATTCCCTGACCCACATCTCTTTCCTTAAAGTAGGGTGAGGAGCCTTTGAGCCTTGGAAACAACAGGAAGAGAATAGATGGTGAACTCCACTGGATGTAGTAGTCTTAAGTTGTTAAATTTGCTTAACAAATATTGCAAGATATTATACTAATTACTGAGCTACAGTGGTGAACAAGAAACCCAAGGTCATTCTTAGGGATTAAACTTTAGAAAAGAAGTCAGAAGCAGAAACCCAATTAAACAAAGAGATGAAATCATTATAAAATGTGTTCACATGCAAAATCAAACAAGGACCTGAATACACAACATGGATATTAGGGGAACATCAGATAGAATTGATTTTAACCATACTTTCTGGTGACATTATTTAAGCTTAACCTGAGCTTTAAGCTTAGACAGGAGCTACTTTTGCATACAGTGGGGAAGTAATTTAGCAAGAGAAACTAGAATACTCAAGGGCCCTGGCATGTGGACAATCTTAGCTTGTAGAAGGAATTGAAAGCATTGAATCTGGTTTGAGTAAAGTAGAGAGAAGGACCTGAGCTGAGACTGAAAGATAAGAAGATAGGAAATTATGCAAGGCTTGACTGATAATGGCAAATAATGTGGGCCTTAGGCCAAGTACACTGGAAAAGTAGGGAGAGATATTAACTAATAGACATTTTTAAGGGACCACTTTGGCTTCTGTGTAGCTAACAGAGTACAGGAAGTTAGGGATGAAATTAGGGAGACTGGTGGTGGGGCTAGGGTAATAGAGTTGGTAAGAAAAGATCTGGATCTTGCTAGATTAGACTTTTGGATTAAATATTGTGAAAACAGAGAGAGAGGACACAGAAATGACCCATCAGCTCCTGGCTTTTTTTATCTGAGTGGTTGGGTGGTGCCACTTACTAGCACATGTTTTCTATCAAGTATCTATGTGCTGTTAAGTGAGGCATGGATTCTCAGAAGAAAGTTCTAGGCTATACCCTAACATTGAAAATCACTAACTCTTTAGCACAGAAATGGTATTTGGAACAAGGAGAGAATGTGTGTAGAGAGAGAAGAGTGATTAGAAAGGAGTCCAAAGAAACATCAATATGTAATATGCATAAAGGAATAGAAACAAATAAACTGTCCTATTAATTGGAATTCAGGATATCTGCAAGGTTAGATATTTGCTAAAGATAAACATGGCATCTGAAATTCAAAATGTGGAATTTGAAGACAAGAGAGTACTTAGGGATTGTGAGGAAAGAACAACAGCTGTGTCCTAGAATGTCAGTGAAGACGAAAACTGTACTAATGAGGACACCTGAGCAAATGAGCTAGAAGAGGACTGATGTCCAGAAGGTGGGATATTTGTCATCAAGGTTTTGGTGGTACATTTACTGGTAGAGAAAATGTCTCAGATTTGACTATAAGAGGGGTGACTGATATGGAAAACAGGAAAAATTCAGTGGAGATAAGGATGTCAAGAAACAGAGAAAATGGGGCATTTTGATGGTCCTTCCATGTGGATGCTGAAGTCACTGAAGATGACAAAAGTACTTGGCTCAAGAAGATGTTGAGCAAGGATCTAAAGACTTAAATAAATGACAAGAGTGATCAGGAGATTCGTTGATGTCAACAATACAAAAGGAGCCTGCTAGTAGTTCCAAAGTGCTTTGCATTTGAAAGGAACGGTATGATTTGCAGGATGGAGATAAATGAGCAATCTGGAAGAGGTCCTGCAGCACAAGAACAACTCCTGGCTGCACAGTATGGGGAGGAGAGAAAGACTGCTCTCAGTTTATGAAGGCTACAGAAAAGCGATCCTTTGGCGTAAACCAAGTTTCACTTTAAGGACACTTAAAAGACAATGTAGAACTTAGCAAAAGACAGTTTTAGCAGTTTCCAGTAGCTTAGTAAGTACTATATAAAATTAAGATTTAACAAAGCTGTAGTCAAATTCTAATGGTATAGTATCTCATTTCAAAATCTTCCAGACAAGATCATTCTTTCTTCTAAACTTTTCCCTGAACTACGAAATTTACTTTGTCTTATTCAATGAGCAGTGTAAGTTCACTAAAACAAACTCACACACAGGTACACTCATGTGTACTAATGTCATATTTATCAGGCAGATCTCATTTTTGAAGTTGTGTTCAAAGTAACGAATCATTCAATACCCTTCAAAGATGGAGATCTTGAGGAATTAGAAGATAACTTTTTGTAGAAGAAGTTAGCTTGCGTAAAAGAAAAAAGAAAAAGGCCCACATTTGGAAGCTGACTCAGCCATCATCACTGCTCCCTGGCCAGGTATGGAAAGTAACACAGGGCTGGCTGAGTTGTGTAAAGGAAGTGGAAATTACCTGTTTTTCAACTCTTGATCATCTGGCCAATACAAAGCATCTCGATAAAAACTCACCAGCACATATTACATTTTGTAACGATGAGGTAGATACTAGTTAAAATAAAAGATCTATTTAGAAAGAACTAGGCAGACATACTGTCTGTACTATTGAATAGATGTATATATGTTTTATAAAAAATAGCTTTCATCTTTGAATTGCTGTTTTTTTCCTAGACAGAGCAAATCTAAATTTTAAAAGAACATGAAAGTAGGAAAAGCTGCTATATGTCACACATGCACAGACACGTATAATGGCATTTGTCATAGATCTTCAGCCTTTGCTCTATCTTTTTCTAATTATAGACTCCAAACTAGACAAACAAATACACAGCATTGTACTTCAGGGCAAGCTACAGTGAGTGGGAAAATGAGAAAGTGTTAAATCAATACAGAATGACCCTTGCTTTCCATAATTCTGTGCTGCTAAATTTAGAAGTCCAAGTTATCAAACTCTGTTGTCTTACAACTGCTGTGGGACTTGGGAAATTCCATAAGACACTCTTTACTTATGGATTGGAAAAGGAAATAGAAAAAAATTGTTTTTCTATGTACCCTATGTGCTACTATACTTTGTCGTGTATAATGAGCATTTTTTTGCCCAAATTTTTGAGGGAAAAGTAAGGATGCACATTATACATGGGTGGTGCCTGAAATACCCTGTATCTGTTCTGTGTTTTGTAATTATTTCTTACATAACATTTTTCTACCATATGTTCAAAAATAAATGCTAAAATTTCTTTATAATACAAAAAACAAGTATCTAACTATACATAAATAAAAATTGAATTAAAGAATTAAAACAAAAGATATTTTCCTAAAATTCTGGGCAAAAAAGTGGGTGCACATTATACACGACAAAATATAGTACTTACATTTTGTGCTACCTTCTGGTATTCGGCTGTAATTACCCATGACTCTATGTAGAAGAGGTAGTTTAATGAACAATAGTCTTAAAATTAAGAAACCTGGACCCTGGTTAGCTCACTTATTAATTGGGGAAAGATCTGCACTGGTTATTTAAGCTAAGATGAAGTTCCCTCAGTTTTAAATGGAAGAGGATAGATTCTTCCCACAGGTTATATTTATGTTGACTTTAGTTGCTTATCTTGCTAAACAGTAAATCTGACAACATAGAACTTTTTCTAGACTTCACTATTCCACAAGGCCCCTCATGTCTCTTTCCCAACCTCAAGACTCTCTTCCAATTCAGCAGAAACTATCTAAACTAAGTAAATGTATGTATGGATAATTACTTTAACATAGAGCTACATTTCTGCAGTTCCATAAATGTACAAGCTCAAAAGGGGCTTTGCTGCAGAATGTACAGAAAGGATAATGACCTCTCTTTAATCCTCTCTCCCAGCTGCCTTAAGTGTCCTGAAGTTTTATTCACACTCAAAAATTAGACTGTATCTGAGAAAGCTTACCCAAATGGGAAATGAGGCTAACTTCTCCATGAAAGTGCTAGAGAACAATAAAAGCATTTTTGGTCAAAGCAATTATATTGAGGTTTGTTGGAAATAATGATTGATTTTCCTAGTGATGGACAGAAATTGTGACATAAAAAGTTAGTATATGATATCTGCCAACTTCTACTCAGCTTCATTTTAAGAGCCTTCAACTAAGGCCAAGAATAATGACTCAAATTAGTGAACTTAAAAGTCATTTTAAAATGTTTGTTGGAGACACTGCAAGTCATGATCTGAGATTTACTGCTATTACTTTTGCTGAATTCAGTTGCTGCTAAAATCTAATCAGATTAATCAGACACCAATAAGTTGTGAGACACAGTATTCTTTACAAATAACTTAAGAAATTTAAACAAGTCAAACCTAGAATATATGCTGTTAGTAATAATGCACAAGAAAGAGTACATGGATTTTACTTAACATAGTTGTTTAGAGAAGTTTTTGAAAAGGAGGAGACTTGGGAAATTTGGCAATCATTTTTTAAAAACACCTTCTAGAAGGAGTTAAGTTACTAAAAAATAATTTCAATTTATGAATCTGAAGTCATTAATCAGAAGATAAAGAAATTGTAAAACGTAATGGGAGATAATGTTTGTTATAAAGTTGTACTATTCATTTCAAACAGATATTTTCCACATTTCAGGGAAATTTTAGGAATTTCATTCCTTGGCTGGCAAAGCTTCTATTCCCTGGATAAATATCATGCTCCCAACAGACTTAATGATCAACCTATCAGATTTATGTTCTGACTTCCTGTGAGCAGTTAACAAAAGATAAAGAAAAATCAAATCCAGAGGTGCACTACATTCAAAAAGTTCCATCAGAAGACGAGATAGTGCCATTTGTGACAACATGGATGGATCTTGGCAATATCATGCTAATTAAAATAAGTCAGAAAAAATTAAGAACCATATGATTTCACTCATATGTGGGATATAAAACTGAATGCAACAAATGAACAAACCCAAGAACCAGAGGAAGGGGGATGACAGGAGGTACTAAAGGGTTAAGGGGGTCAAATATATGGTGACAAAGAAGATTTGACTTCGGGTGGTGGGCACACAATGCAATTTACATATGATGTATCATAGAGTCGTACATTTGAAACCAATATAATCTTATTAACCATTGTCACCCCAATAAATTTAATTTTTTAAAATAGCCCTGGCTGGTGTGGCTCAGTGGATTGAGTGCCAGCCTGCACAAACCAAAGGGTAGCCAGTTCGATTCCCAGTCAGGGCATGTGCCTGGGACCAGGTCTCCAGTAGGGGGCACGTGAGATACAGCCACCCATTGATGTTTCTCCCCGTCTCTTTCTCTCACTCCTTTCCCCTCTCTAAAAGTAAATAAAATCTTAAAGAAAATAAAGCTTATTTGGTACATGTCTATGCTCAATGTTTTAATTCCATTCAAATATGCATTCACAGTCTACGGCCATACCACCCTGAACAAGCCCAATCTCATCTGAAATATGCATTCAGTTCTGTGTACTTGTGTGTTAACATAACACAGATATCTATACCTCTAAAACATATTCTTTATTTCCTACAAAAAATAAAGAAAAGAAACATTCTTTGAGTTTAAAAAATGATTAATTTCGGTTTTTTTTACCTATTTTCAAGTTAATGATCTTGAATGGATTCAACCTTTCACAATTGTGTTTGCTTTTAATCCTGTTGCTCTAGAAAGCTGCTGGATGACAACTTTTCAACTTTACTCTTCCCAAGCACTTTATCCATCACTATTGTCACATTTACCATCTGCTTCTACTGCTAGACTATGTCTGCATTACTTCACACAATGTCCTAAACATAAATGGTTGGTGAATGTGTTATTAGAACGCATAGTAGAAATTGGATTATCAATGGATATCATATTGCTTCATATGCTGGCCTTTAATTCAAATAATTCAAGGTGCTCTCACAATCCTAACACTCACTGGGAGCATAGATCCAAGTGATCCTGGACTCTGACATGCTTAAGCTAAATTTATTAATGACTTTATAGTACCAGAGAGATGGTTATCCAACCCAATCTTAAATGCACCATCCATGGCTTATATAATAGCAGGACACTTCTAATTAGCCTTTAAAAAGGTACTTTGTTACTAACCCACACAGTCTTTGTTTGTATACGCCATCATTCATGAATAGAACAAGTCTCTCTGTGGTTCCAATTCCTCTGATATGAAGAACTTTAAGAAAACTCTAAATATTTATCTGGAATATACAACTCAATTTGATAGCAACCATCTACAGCAAAAACATTGTTTAAATGGGTTAGTTTCTTATTTCTGCTACAACAAATTAACACAAGCTCAGTGGCTTAAAACATTTTTTTTTCTTACAGTTCTGGAGGTCAGAAGTCCAAAATGGGTTTTACTGAGCTATAATCAAGTCATCATGAGGGCTATGTTCCCTCTTGAAACTCTAGGTAAGAAGCATTCCAGAGGTCCAGTGTATGCCTTGGGCTTCTGGTTATCTTCCCCCATCTACAAAGATTATCACTCCAACTGCTGCTTCCATACTCTGTACTCTTTAGTATCATCTTTCAGCCTCTCTCTTATAAGGTTGCATGTGATTACATTGAGCCCACAGAAGATAATTCAGGATAATCTCCCCATTTTAAAATCAAATGATTAATGTGCTTAATCCCACCTGCTACCTTAACTCTCCCTTGTCATATAACATAACATATTCAGAGTCTCTGGGGATTAGGATGTGGATATTTTGGAAGGCCATTATTCCACCAACTACACTAAGAAAATTTTTAAAAGGTAAAATTATGTCTAACATACTAACTCTGGCAATGAGATATTATATAAATATTTCTATCACAAATTTTAAAATGGTTTTAGCTACTAATAGGCTATCATTCAATATTTTGGTATATTCTTGAAAAACCTCATGACCTTGATATTAATTCCTCACACACATGTAGATAGTCTTTTAAAATTAAAAAGGAATATCCAAAGCTACCTAGACAATAGTAAAGGAACTCTAGTTGCTATGCCTCAAGAGGCCTGATTTCTGCATATATTATACCGCTGGCAATGTACACATTTGCCAAATTATTTCCTGACACAGTCTGCATGTTAATTTCCCCATGCTTAGCAAATGCCTTTATTTTCAGCACTGTTTATATTAAGCCCCATTTTTTTAAAGCTTACCTTCATTCATTTCCTTTCATTGACTTCCCCTAATTTTTGTCCTCTGAACTCAATTTCATTTCTTATATATTCCACATCATCACATGCTTGATTATGCTCTGCTTTACAACGTTCTCTTGTGTTATACATACAATTTTTCCTCCACATCAGTTGCTTTGTCTGCATGACTTAACAACCTTCGTACTTAGTGGTAACATCATGGGCTCAATCTCTGTCTCCAGCCCAGAATTTAGTATCTTCCAATTTCTAGACTAACCTAAACTTCTTAATTAAGCAAAACCATCATTTGAAGGAATAATAGTGTTTCTGCCTCTAAAAGTCTGTGTAATGCACAGAAACACATTTGGGAACATAATTGACTTTTATGTAGAGAAGCCAGATGCACTGCATGCCTCTGTGTGCTTAGGGAAGCAAGTTCATCTCATATATCACAATAAGCATCTGTTCTACTAAATTTCCCTGCCGGATACTCATCACGCTTCAGCAACAAAACACTTAAGAAAATAAAAGCTCTTTCCAATAAAACAAAAGGTACATCTGAAAAGTTTGTTTAAAAAAAATCTTTATCAGTTAAGCCCTGTGTAGGAATTACTAAAAAAATTTTTTTTG